>VZSC01003562.1:18687-30897 GCA_013398225.1 Steatornis caripensis | reverse complement strand
GGGGGGTACAGGGGATCAGGCTCGGCCCCTGACGGGGGTTGGTCCGTCCGTCCGTCTGCCCTTTAGCAACTGAAGCAGCAGCGGGACAAGCTGAAGCAGTACCAGAAGCGGATAAACCTGAGCCTGGAGAGAGAGCGAGCCGTGGCCGGGCAGCTGCTGAGAGCGGGCAAAAAAGAGTGAGTGGGGGGTGTCCCCAGTGCGGGGGGGTGGGGGGCCGGAGCAGGGAGCCGCAGAGCCGGACACTGGGGCGTTTTCCTGGAGAGTTGGTGAATCGTGGGTATGGACGGGCTGCAGGCGTGTTTGCAGAGTATTCTGTCGGAAAGGAAGCGTAGTTTAAAGTTCTGTGCTTCCAGCCAAGAGAGACCACCCCAGTTCCGAGGCCGGCGTCAGAAAAGTGGTTCTGCCGCTGTACGCGGCGTGTGTGGGTGCCACGGCAGCGGCCGGCTCTCACGCCTTGCGTTGGGTGCGTATCGTTAGCCTCATGTGCGAGGGCTTCGTTTTGCACTGCCGCAGCGGTTCGGAGTTGTCATTTAATTTGCACACGGTTTTTTTCCTCTTTTGGAAACAGCACCAACCAAATACGGCTTTGATGTGATTCTTTTAGGCTTCTTTGCTTTCATCGGTGCTGAGTTTTCCTCCTTCTGTTTTCCTTCAGAAAAGCCATGCTCTTGCTAAAGAAGAAGCGTTACCAAGAGCAGCTTCTAGATAAAACAGAAAACCAAATCAGCAACCTGGAGCGGATGGTAAGCGCGAACCAGTTGCTGTACGCTGCAAGCGAGTGTCCCGCTCCGTGTGCTCGGTCTCTTTCGGGGGTGGGTGTTCCTTTTGCTGGTGTGGAATTGTATTTTAACTGTGAAGCCCTAATGGGCGTTCAGGCCGCTGTCTGAAGGGCAGATGTCTCTGAAGTTGTGCGTGTGCCATGACTTTTGCGTAAAGAACCGGGTGGTGAGTATGTTTTGAGTCTGTAGGGCGGGTTAGGTATTAAATACGTGCTTTGTGAATTAGTAAAACTTCAGTCACGGTGTGGACAGCTGCAGTAGAAGTTTCCTTGGGCTTGCCTCGGGACCTTGATTTCAGAGGTGGACGTGTTTGTTCTGGGGTGGCCGCGGAAACTGTGGCCTCAGCTTAGACTGCTGGCTGGAAAATCAGTTAAAGGGCTCTTGGAGGTGCTTTTGCAGCTGCCTGCGCTAAGGCTTTTTGTGTGCGTGTTCCTTACGACTGGCACAACTTAATCCTCTGTTCACTAGAGAAAGGGTTCGGTCTCTCCTTGCTGTTTCTGTGGGGATCGTGGCAGTCTGTGTCTGGCTAACGATGGGAGTGTGACAGCCTGCCATGTTTGCCCTTCTCTGTCCTGTTTCAGGTCCAGGATATTGAATTCACCCAGATTGAAATGAAGGTCATTGAGGGCCTGAAAATAGGCAATGAGTGTCTGAACAAAATGCACCAGGTACGTGCGGCCAAGTCAGCTGAGCGCGCTCCTGCCTTGGACCAGGCAGCGTCCCGGAGGTTGGTAGCTGTCTACCGCAGGCCTCGCTCACATGTCCTCTTTTGGTTCTTTCCTTCAGGTTATGTCAATAGAAGAAGTGGAAAGAATCATAGATGAAACCCAAGATGCCGTGGAGTACCAGAGGGTACGTACCGTCTGCGTGAGCAGAGACCGCCTGCCATGCAGGGTCCCAGTGGTGTGCGCTGTGTTCCCGGCCTTATTGAAGAGACAGTCAGATTCAGAATTAAATCTCAGTTGCCTGCGGAAAAATTAGTTTCATTAGTTTTCCGAGTACCCCTTCACACCGTGTTCACGCTGCTCTCCCGTGCACGTGTACCGTGCTGTAAGCCACAGAGCTGCTGCTGCTCCACTGTTGTTGACTGGAATTCGTCTTTTCCTCCTTCATAGCAAATAGATGAGATACTGGCTGGCAGCCTGACTGAGGAAGACGAAGATGCCATTCTAGAAGAATTAAATGCTATTACTCAGGTAGGACTAACCTGATGTTCTTGTAATTACTTTAAATCGACCTTCTCAGGAAGCTGTTTGCAATAGGGGACAAAGCACCTTTTTCTCCACTCTCAATAGTTTCTTATTCTGCCAGAGATCTCAGTTACGCCGGTTTGTGCCCAATTGCTATGTCCTCAGAGATCGAGCTAATCGTTCCAGGTGCTGGGTCATTTAGACATGGGGTGCTTTTAAGGGTTACGCTTTATTTGCTGTCTGTTCCGGTCAGCTGATCGCTGTTCTTACCCGGTATCTATTCCACTTAACCAAATGAAGATCTTGAAAGTCCTGGGTCACGCTCAGATAACCAAAGTCAGTGTACGTTATCATCCCCACCCGTGTCTGTGGTGCCCATGGCTCCTCCAAACACTGCCTTAGCTTGGCTCCACTGGAGGAAATGTGTGGAGACTGAGGTGGAGAGGCTCTGCACCTAGCCTTGGTTTGAGGAGACTCACGGCTCATGCAGGCTCCTATTAAGTCTCATTTAATAATTAAAAAAACCCCCTTGTTCTCATTTCCTGGGCAGTACTGAAGCCCGTAACCATTCCTGCAGTTCTGGGGGCAGATGTCAGTTTGTACATGAAACCTCTGGTGCTCTGTTCCCGGACAGTCCTTGCACAAAACCATGGTGCGAGAGCCTGTGACCTCCGCCTGCTCCGTGGGGTCTGTGTCATGGGTCATCTTTAATGTTCTTGCAGGAACAGGTGGAGCTTCCAGAAGTTCCTTCTGAGCCACTCCCCGAAAAGATCCCAGGTACGCTTTCTCTATACGCTCTGCAGCTTTGGCTCCTCATCCTTCTCAGTTCCGTGCAATAGTGTGAGACCCTCTCCTACGGTAAGTATTGTCCTAGCAGATGTGCAGGAATATAAGCTTTCTGGTTTAAAGCCTTGTTGATCTGGGCTGCACAAGTTTCCCCCACGCGGCTCTGACAAATCCGGCTGACCTGTTACCATAAGAGGGCCCAAAGCTGCTTCGTTCAGTCAGCATTTAGTCGTTCCTCTCGAAGAGCTCCCGTCCGTTACAGCCGCGGTTCTTCAGCCATGTTTGTACCTGCTGTGAGGCTGCCCGGAAGCACCCAGCGTGTGTTCCACGGCGAAGCTCCACGAGGAACTCCTTCCCTGGCTCTCCGCTTCACCCAGGCGAGACTTTCTCGCAGGACCCTCAAACTGACCCCGGCACGTCGTCACAGCCCGCTGCTACGCGGGAGCCGCAGATGCTGGCGTTCACACTGCACAAAACTGGATTTCGCTGAGGCTCGTGACAACTCGTAGCTCTTGTGGCCTCGCTTCAGGTAACTACGGCAGTTTTGAACCAGCTGGATGAGGATCGCTGGAGTCCCACAGTTCCAGGGCTGTCAGAGCGTGAGCTTCACCTCAGCGGCAGGGTTTGTGCGGCTGGGCGCGGAGAGCGACGCAGGAGAGAGCTCACGATGACCCAGCGGGCGCTGCTGGCCTCTTGCCTGGTGAGGAAGGAATCTTCACAGAGCGCTTCCAGGTGTCTGCCCGTGCTGAAGAACTGAAGGTGGAGCCTGCCCTAGGAGACAGCGGGGCTGAGCCGGACTCGGCTGGGTGCCGGAGGGCAAACTGGTAAAGAAGAGTCTGTCTGCTGGGACAGCAGAAGCCCACGCTGTCGGTCGCAGAAGCCAGGCTTCCCTGCTTGTGGAAACCAGGAGCTGTGAGAAGCCGTTTCCTCTGTGTGGAATCTGAACGGGAGAAATCCGGGATGTGGGGAACGGGGCTGGTTTCTTTTTAGTGCTGGTTCGCTAGTAAACGTGGATCAGGTGTCACGTCTGCGCGCTGGCCAGACAAAACCCAGGGTGCCCTCGCGGCGTGCAGCTGGTGGAGCCTCACTTGGACTCATGGTCTGGTCAAAGGGGTGAGGGGAAACGCTCGTCTGCCCGGTGCGTCCGTGTCGCTGGGCTGGCGGCTACTGAAGCTGTGTTGGGTACGTTCTGAAAATTCAAGTGCTGTGAAAAAGAGGGGGCATACTGGGTGTGTGGAGTTAGCTGTAACGAACTTTTATTAGTTCAGGTGCTGTGCAAGCCTTTGTTGCTCTGCGGAGGAGTGGATGACAGGTCCTAGTCCTTCGCAGGAGGTGACTGGAGATTGTCTGGTCCTCTGTTTCTGTAACAAGTTTCTTTTTCTTCCACAGAAGCGTCACCCGTCAAGAACAGGCCAAAACCAGAACTGGTGGCAGCATCCTAACTCCCACTTCTGGGGATTCCCCCGCGTAACTTTCACCCAGGACAGTTTGCCATCTCAGCGTGTGCTGGGAACGAGCAATGCCTTGGCAGCATCCCAGCTGTGCTGGGCGGATTGTGGAGCAGGATTCCCTGTGCAGGGTGGGGAACCTCAGCTGATTATTGCTCTTGTATCAAGATTATTTTCTAGTGCTTTCAGTTTTTGTAACTTAAATTCTAAAACTCACTCAGCTGCGCTGTCTCGGGATTAAACAACAACTCTCAAACTTCCGAAGCCAAATGCTTTCTTTAGGTTTGATTTCAGTGGTAAACCTGCCTTTGCTCTGACTGAAGCCCCGGGAAGTCCCACCCCCGGAGCGATCGTGTGTTTGAAGCGGCTGTGCTGGGCGTCGGGCTGGGCGAGGGCGAGCCACCGCCCTCGGGAGCCCCCCGGACCACGCTGGTGCCTGCGCTCCTCTTGCTCGCTTTGCTTTTCCTCTTCTGATCCTGTTCGTGGAAGGGCCGCCGCTGGCTCTTGTCGCCGTGTAAACCGGGCTGGCTGGCGCGTGGGGCGCTCTCCGGGGCACGGGCAGGGTGCAGGCAGCCTGAGCTCCCGCAGGCAGCGACGCTTCGTGCTGCGGGTTGGAGACGGTTCCGTCAGCCTTGTGGAAAACCGGCCGGCGCGTGACGGGGTTTCGCTTGAGCAAAGTTCGGAGTGAGTGCTTGGCTTTGCGTTTGCCGGCAGCGGCGCTGACTGGGGGGAAAGCCCGATCTCCCGTGCGAGGGGAAGAGCTGGCCTCTCGCCGGGCATGGGTCGGAGGCGGCCAGTAACGAGTCCCATCCAGATCCCACTCTGCGGGCCTTGCCTCTGGTAACGCACGGTGCTGAGTGAGGCCTGGAGTGACAGAACCCTGATTTGCTTCTTAAAATTACAGCAAGGAGTCTTCTGCCTACATTATGAGCCAGGAGCCATCCCTTGCTGGCTCTGCACCGTCATCAGAGTTCACCTTCGCAGCATTCGGATGGGCTGAGATCGATTCTGCTTCCAGTTGTCAGCTCGTGTTTGATGTTTCCCTGTAGGGTTGTAGACAGGAAAGGTCAGGCTGGGGTAAACGCGAGGCTCCCTGGCACACAGCTTCTTAAAGCGACGCTCCGAAGGCTGCCCAGTGCGCAGCGAGAGGGGAGGCGAGGTCCTTCAGCGGCCGGCCGGGTGCTTGGCGCGGTGCAGCGGGGCGCGCGGGTCGTGGAGTGCTTGGAAGGCTGCCTGGGCAGCGGCTGGCGGGCAGGTTTAGCTGATCTTGGATCAAGCTTACTTGCCAGCTTGCAGATGCCCTTCGGGACACTGCAGATCTTTATTTATGTTCTTGAAGCCACGACCCTTCAGCCCTGTTTCTGCGACAGCAGGAGGACCCAGAGGGTCCTTGGAGACTTTTTGTGGCGGCCTTTGGGGTTACGTGTGCTGGTGCTAGATGGGAATAAGTAATCCCAGAGACCGTGCTGCTCTGCAGCCTGGGGTGGTGGGCGCCAGCGGCTCCGAGTGATGCGTTCCGTGCCATCTCCGTTTGTTACGTTCCGAAGACTGGCCCGGGACATCCTCGTCCTCCTGCAACGGGCAGGGCCTGCGGCCGAACCCTGGAGGCGCTGCGGCGTTGCCCCGTGTTCAGTTCCACTGCACTCTCAATTAATGTTTCGGAACGAAGCCGGGCTCCCACGAGCCGCGGGCGGCGTTTGCGAAGCAGTGCGACCTCAGCAACTTGGTCTGAAATTGGCAGAGCGGGTTTAAACCGCTCCTCGGGCCCAGGCTGGACGCGCCGGTGCCCCCGGCCGGCGGGTGGGACAGCCAGCCCCTCGTGCCAGCTGCCCCAGCCCCAGCCAGCCCTGTGCTCCCGTGGGATTTTCCCGCGGGCGAGGCTGTGGCTCTGCTCGGAGCTCCCATCCCGGCTGCCTTGCAATGCGCTCGCGTTCCACGAGAGCGAGCCTTGCCCTCGCCGGCGCGCTGGTGTCTGCAGCGCTTTCCTGGAACGTTTTTCCTCCCAGGCTCCTCCACCCCGTTGCTGGCCTCGTGTCGACTTGCTTAGTTTTACCCTGTTGAGTTCGTAACCCAGGGGAGTGCGCGCTGGCCGCCCTGCGGAAGGTCCCGGAGAGACCTTTCCTGGGAACACAGCTTGTGCTGCCAGCACCTTGTGTGAGCCCTGTTCAACAGGGTCAGCCGCGGCCGAGGAGCAGAGCCCCGCAGCCCCCCTGCTCCGGTTTTCTTTCTCATGAGCGCGCTGGCCGCAGAGCCGCAGAGCCGACCGTCCCCGGGGGCTCCAGAGCTGCCGGCCGGGGAGCTGAGCGCCGGTGCTGGGAGGACGGGGGGTAGTGCTGAAGGGGTTAATGCAGCTCCTTGCGTTTGTTCCTACAGCGAGGGACAGGAAAGTTTGGAGCAGGTCGCCCACAGCTTCCTCTTCTGCTCCCTGCACCAAACAGATTGTTCTGTGTCTCCTCGGGAGGAAGGGCCAGGCGCGGCGGTGACCTGCGGGGCGCCGTAACAATACCCCGTTTCTCGTGCTTCCACCGATTCCTCTTCCAGCCTCGTGTTTTCACAGCAAATGTTTTGGATGAGCCAGGGTTGCCTTCCCCTCTCCCTCCCCCCTCTGCTCCTTACTCCCTGCTCCTGGGAGAGATGCGGGCAGGAAATTTCAGAACGGGCTCCGTGTGTAACAGAAAAACAAAATCCTGTTTGCCGGGTTGGCCCGGGAAGGCTGGAGCTGGGGGTGTTTGAGGGACCCCCTACCTCGTGTTGTTGCTGCAAAGGTAGAGCAGCCCCTGCCTGTCCCTCGGCCCCCGCGGCCGGCAGCGGGGCACCCGGCGGGCAGCCCACCTCGGGGAGCGCGCTTCCAGGGGCAGAGGGCTCTGCCGGGCGGCAGGGGCGATGGGCTGGATCCCGGGAGCGGGGCAGGGGGTGTTTGGAAAGGCCCTGCCGCCCCCAGGTTTGCAGTGAAGCTGAGCTGGAGGGGGGGGGGGTTGCAGCAATTACTCTGGAATTGTTGACAAACGGAGCAGCGAACAGTCTGCGCGCGGACGCTGGACTCGCAGGGAGTGGGGGGCTCTGTCCAGGTCACGGCAGCGGCCGCGTTGTCCTGCTCCCGGCCGCGCCGGTTTCCCTGCCCTCGGCAGGATTTTCTGCTCCCAGCTCGGTGGGGCTGGCAGCCGCGCCAAGCAGCCGACGTCGGCCCCCACGGTGTGACCGTCGCCCGTTTCGGTGGGGCCCGGGTCTCGAGGGCAGCGTGTGCAGGAGCAGGGCCGTGGGGCAGCAGCACCTTCACGCTGGGTCCTCGAGAGCAACGCCACGGGTGCGGGACGGGGGCCCTGGCCAGGGATGCCCGAGCCGCCGGCTGGTGCTGTGTCACCCGCTAATTCCTCCTTAGTTTGGATTTACGTCTCCGCTGCTGCTGGGAGCAGTGGGGCGCAGCCGGGTCTCTGCTGCCCGGCCCAGCCGGACCCTCGGCGGTAGCTCAGCGCCCTGGCGCCGTCCCTGCCCGGGGAGGTTCCCGTGTCCCTGGGAAAGCAGCTGCGCCGTGGTTAACGGTGTTTAAGTAACACTCCCTGTACCCGCTCAGCTGCGGCAGCGGGGTGGGGGCTGGCACCCCGCAGTGCGGGCTGAGCCGGGAGCTCTTCCAGCTGTGTTTTAGTTGGCCAGATGTTTAGTTAAATAGAGGAGTGTCCTCCCTCAAAGAAAACTGCCAAGGCAACATTGCTTGTTGCTAATTAAACCCTGGAGAATACGAGCAACCTCACGCTGCTTCCTCTGCCCCAGAGCCCTGCCCGGTGCCCCCGGCACAGCCCCGCTCCTTCCAGTGGCACCGGAGAGGGTCAGGCCCCCGCCCGGACCCCACGGCAAACCTGCCCGTCGCAGGCACGGCGCGTGTGAAGGGGACAGCGAATTTCAGTCCCTCGGCGTTTACAGGCGCGGCTGATTTGTCGCTTGTCCCCGAGCGGCTGCCAGCATCCCTGTGCTCTTTCCAACGCGCCCCTGGGAGCCAGAGCCGGCCACCGTGGCATTTAACGTGACTTGTGTGGCAATGTAGGATCATCGCCCGCGCAGGAGGCAGCGGCTGGGGGAAGGGGGAAGCGAGGCTCGGAGACGGCGCTGCCGTTTCCCCGCTCCCCTCGGCAGAGAAGGTCCCTGTCCCGGGGTGCTGCCGCAGCTGCCCTCGCCCCGCGGGCTCTGCCCGGCCGGGCACCGCTGCCTGCATGGGCCCTGCTCCGGCAAACACCCGTGGGAGCGAGGCGCGAGGCTCTGCGGGAGAGGGGATTACTGCCAGCGTTACGCAAGCGGCATTGCCTTTAAATAGACTCTTATTCAACGTTGTCCGGGAGGCAGCGGAGCCGCTGAACATCAGCGCTGCTCGCTCGCCGCGGCTTTGTTCCTTGTTCCGCGGCCCACCCCCGCGACGCGCTGGAAGTTGTCGAGAAGTTGGTTTGGGGCAAAGGCCTCCTCGCCGCCCCGACGGCCTGTGACCGTCTCCCCCTCCTCGTTAAATGGCAGCAGCCCTTGCGCTCGGTGTTTGATTGCATTGTGTAACGACGCCGTGGCAGAGCCCTCGCAGTTTCTATGCCAACACAGCTGGATGGCAGCGCTGCCTGGGCAGGCGGGGGGCTGCCTGCGCCGGGGCGACACGGCTGCACCCGCACCCCGACACGGCTGCCTCAAACATTTCCTGAAGCACTCATGGTAAAAAAAAAAACAGCGAGATGAAAATCCAGGTGGCAGCTGATGTGCAGGCCCTTCATCGAATCACGGAATCGTTCGCGTTGGAAAAGAGCTTTAAGATCGTCGAGTCCAGCCGTAGGCCTGGCACCGGCAGCTCCACCAAACGCTGCGCTTGGCGCCGGCTCCACTGGCGCTCGAACCACCTGAACCGGTTGCCTTTTGGCGCCAGCGAGCTCAGAGCCGCGGCTGGGGCGCCGCGCATGGGGCCCACGGCGGGCACGGTCCCGCGGGGTCTGCAGAGCTGCCCCCCCCAGCCCCGCTCGGAGCCCCCGGCAGCGGCTCTCGGCTCCCACCCTGCTGGGAACAACCTCGCCACGGCGCTTGCCCTCCATCCTCCTTGGCACACGCCGAGCCAGGACGGGGCTTTGCAGAGGTTTGCAGTGGGGGGGCTCTTCCCTTGTGGGGTAGCACTGCCGCTGTGTTCTGCGCTGCTGCCGTGCGGTTTTTGCACTCAAAGCCTTGCAACGCCAACCCCCCCAGGCTGCACGCTCAGAACCACAGGGGACCGGCCGCTGGCTCCTTCCTCTTCCCTGTTCACATTTTTTGGGTGGCCTGGTGTCACGCTGAGTCACCAGCGGAGAGATGGAAGAGGCTGTGGCAGAGAACAAGCCCGAGTTGTGATAGTTCAGCTGGAGGGGGTGGAAATCAGTGCAATTTCCTAATTAGAGCAGCGATGGGAACAAAGCAGATTTGTTAGAGCGCTGCGCGGCCGAGCTCGGGAATGTGACCTTTGCCGGCTCCTAGTGCTAGACGGGAGCTTTCGGTGTACGGCGGTGCTTGGCAGGGGCTGAGCACTTCAGCGGTGACGGCTCTGACGTAGCAGAGCCAGGATTTCACCTTCTGGGGGAAGCCAGAGCCGCTGCCAGCGCGGTGCCTAGTGCGGGAGCCCCGGGGAGCCGTGGTTGCCCCGCGCCACCCGCCTTTGCTGTTTCCCCAGCCGTGGGCTGGGTTCCCTGCGTGGCAGCGCAGCGTGGCTCCTCAAGCCGTCGCGGAGGAGCCATGGGCTCGTGCTGGGCATCCCGGCAGCACCGTCGCTGCAGGGTGACCGATGGTCCCCAGCCCTTGGCTGTCACCCAGCCGGCCTGGCCGCGGTGCCGGCTGCTCTCAGCACAGGCTCCCAGCCGGCGGCTGGGCTGCACCCGGGGCTGGAACGAGTCACAGCCTGACGGTGCGCGATTAATTAGCGAGACGAGGAAACAAATGGAGACCAGTCCTGGGTCTGTGCCCTTTGAATAAGGAGGAGACAACGCTCCTGCGTGAGCCCATCCGTGCCGAAAGGCGGGCGATGCCGTGCGGGGAGCTGGGTGGCCTTGGGACTGGGAGAGGAGCACTGGGAATGCGGTGTCGTGTGCTTGAGCCCAGAGGCCCAGGGTTTGTGCTGCAGCCTGGGCGCTGGTTAGGGCTGTGACAGCCGGGCTGAGCCCGTTGGACATGGCCATGGCGCGAGCAAACGTGATCGAGGGCGCTGGGGTCTCGTGCAGCCCAGAGCAGCGTCGGCTTCACGGAATGGAAGAGGTGATGCTGGGCAGGGACGGGACAGGCGACAGGAGGGGGCCTCATCCTGTGCCTCCTCTCTGTGAGCCACCCCTCTGACAGCGGCTGGGCTTCTCAGGCAGGGGCTGGGCAGGGCGCGTGGCAGCACCCAAGGGTCTCTGCAGCGCCCGGGGCCCCTGTGCAAGGCGTCGGCCGGAGGCGCTGCCCCATACGCGTCGCCGAGTTCGGCAACGTGATGCAAAATCCCGTCACGCCAATTATGCAAATCGCATAAACTGTTCCTGTTGTTCAGAAGGGTCCCCAGAGATCTCCTTAGCGAGCTGTAACTCAGCATTACTCACGCGTGAAAGCAGGAGCTGGGGCAGATGAGGAGCGAGAGGGGCGCTGGGCTGCGCAGCAGCCTGGGAGCTGGGTGGAACGGCCGCCCCCCGCGTTTCGGGGCTCCGCGCCCCTGCCCGCTCCCGCCCGGCGTGGCTCAGCAGAGGCTGGGTTTGCTGTTTGCTCGGGAGCAGGGATTTCTCCCTTCCAAGCCTCCCGCGGTCCCCGTGGAAGGCAGCGTGGCCGGGACCCATGCAGCTCTCCCACGGCCGCCGCCAGCACCTCTCCCCTCCCGCTGCCCCTTCCCCTCCTCCAGCAGCGACTGCCTCCCCCATCCCACTCGGTGCCTCCGCTCCCTCCATCTTCCCAGGCCCCATCGCAGCTCGCAGCATCCGCAGCGCTTTGTTCTCCCACCCACTCCCTGTTTCCTCCGTCATTCCGGCTCCTCCCTGCGCTTGCTCTCCCCAGGAGCCTCCCGGGAGAGCCGAGGCTCCAACGCCAGCTCCGCCGCCTGGCCTGTGCCACCCGTGCCAGAGCCGCCATCGCCGCGGGAGCCGGGAAGGGCGCGGGGGTCTGCAGGGGACACACGGGCAGGTCCCCGACCCCCCCAGCCAGGAGCAGGGAGCCGGGGGCTGCCAGGGCCCTGCTCGGCGCTCACCGCCGCTTTGCCAGCTTTATCTTAACCATGCAGGCGGGCTCCGGCTTTGACCGGGCGGCAAGAGCGTCCCAGTCACCTCCTACAAACCCCTGCCTTTCGCATCCCACTCCTCGGGTGATGCGGGAGCGCTGGGGGCTGGGGGTCCGTCAGCTGCGCCAGCCGAGCGCTCTGCCAGCGCCTCCCCACCAGCCCCCGTTCCCTCCCCAGGGCCACCACTCATTTTATTGGCATTAGTGACCTCGGTGACGGGACCCTGCCTGGCCACAGCGCCCAGCCCAGGCGCCGTGTGGCTGACGGAAAGGCCGGTGATGGCAGAGCCGCTTCCCGACGCCCGGCTCCGCTCAGCTCGGCGCCGTCCCTTGCCATCAGCAGGGCCGCGTGCTCCGATGCAGAGAGCGATGCAGCTAAAGAGCTGCTGCGTCGCATCAGTGAGCAAAACAGTTCCCGGTACACAAATACCTGGAAACAGCAACTTTCGCTGCGGGGAGTCTTGTTCAGATGCTGCTTCCAATGGGATTAGGGGAAAAACCTGCTCGGGATGACGGGGGCCCAGCTGCTCTTCTCCACTGTGCCTCAGTTTCCTCCTCTGTGTAATCATCCTGACCGGCTTTGTAAGCTGCGGGGAGTCCTGCTTGGCAAAGCGCGAGGCAGGAGCTGGAGACCGCTGTCCCCGTTGTTTCAGGCTCTGTGCTGGATTTCACTGCTGCAGCTCCCACCCAGTAAAATAAGAGTCCGAATTGTTCGTCCCTTGCTAATCCGCAATAACTGGCTTTACTCGATGTGCTGCTTGTGCTTGGGGCGGGGGGGGGGGG
>VZSC01003561.1:23464-34060 GCA_013398225.1 Steatornis caripensis | reverse complement strand
AGATGCACGAAACAAAAAAAAAAAAAAAAAGAAAAAGAGGATTTCTGGTTTCAAATTCGAAAAAGACAATAAAGTTTTTGTTTGCACCTATCGTGCCTCCGAGGAGCTTTTAGAATCAGTCCTGTGTTGTATGTCTGCAAAGGCGAGCCGTGCCCGCGCAAGCAAGTGAAAAGAGAGGAAACTCGTGCCTTTCGGTGTGAGCCTTGTCCTGCTGCTCCCTGATGCCGTCTGTCTCCTGTGCGGGGGGCAGGATCCCGCATCAGCCCAGCCACAGGTGCTGAACCGGTTTGTCCGGGCAGAGTGATGCTGCTGTCACGAGCAAGGAGGGTCCCTGCAGCAAAACCGCATGTCTAATCCTTTCTGATGAAATCTGAGGCCGGCTCAGCTTCAGCAACTACATATTTAAATTTATATTGCAATTTTTTTTTTAACTTTTTCAGTTTAAAAATCCTCTCATTCTCTTGTTGCTGGCTTCCGCTTTGGTAAGTGTCATCACGAAAGAATACGAGGACGCCGCGAGCATCGCCATGGTAGGTGGTACCTCTCCCGCGACCCAGCCTTTCGCTCTCTGAAGCTGGTGTGCCCACGCCTGTAATGCCTCTTTGTTCGCAGGCGGTGCTCATCGTGGTCACCGTGGCCTTCATCCAGGTACGTCAGCTGCAGCTCGGCTCCGTGGCCAGGGCTGTCATGAGCAAGCCCGCTCGTGTAACTTGGCTTTCTTCTCCTTTCTCGTTTAAAAGGAGTATCGCTCGGAAAAATCTCTGGAAGAACTTAACAAGCTGGTGCCCCCTGAGTGCAACTGGTGAGGCATGCCGGGTTCGGTGGGTGTTAGCAGGGCTTGGGTTGTGAGGGCAGAACCAGCCGGTGAAGAAAATTACTGCACATAATGAGAACCTGGTGTCCGGGGGGGTGGCACCGTATGTGGGTGCAGCTGTAAGGCATGGGGAAAGGGATGAAGGAACTCTGAATTTTTAAAGTAGGCACCCAGAAGAACTGAATAAATGCTGAGAGACAGGAGGGTCCCAGAAATGTCCCTCTCCACGCTCTGCGTAAGGGTCCCTGCAGCCTCACGCGTGTCGCTGACTCGCCATGCAGGGAAAACCTCAACTGCACAATTTTCGGTTTTAGGGCAGGTTTGCCCCCGGTCGATTGGCACAAAATGGCTTATGAGTGGAGGTGCGTGTGGGCTTGGTTTCCGCACCCACGCCTGCCCCTCGCTGTACGTATGTGCCGGGCACGGGCACAGCAGGTGTTTCAGCGCAGGTCGGCCACACGCGTGTACGGCCACACGCGTGCGCAGCCACACCGTTGCCCATGGAGCAGTTGCAGGGTGTATCAGATACCGCTCCCCTGACTGCTTTGATGTTCAGTATTCATGCTTTAGATTACAAGAAACACTTTTCCTATTGATGTCTTTGCAAATCAGTTTTGTCACGGCCAACATAAATAAGCTGTGAGGCTCAGAGAAACCTTGCACTGCAAAAGCTGTGTGGGGTTTTGGTCTCGTCCAAAGTTCACGCAGGTTTGAATCTTACAAATGTCACTGTTTGTTCTTTATTCATGCTATGACACCATAAGCATCTAACCACTTGAAAGGCTGTACTTTTAATACAATAGTGAAATGCCAGCGGTAATTCTAGCTTTAAAAAGCTGCTTTTCAGGTTAAAGAATCTGCCTTTCATTATTTAAAGCATGAGCCACAGGACAGCACCCCACCCTGTCACTGCTATCTACTGTCCAAGTACCGTTTAAGTCACTTATTGCTGAAAAGCAAGTCTTCCATAACCTGCCCATCTGTTTATGAATTACAACTGAGCCCAAACTGAACATAATCATCTCTCCTCGTTGTTACAAAGATTTTATGTCGTTCTTTACTTTGGAAGCTCTTCAGGGCTGGGCTCTTACTTTCTTGCCAGTCACATTCCCAAGCCTGCAGAAGGAATAAAACCCTCACAGCCTGGTTTCCTTTCTTCTTTTTCCATTTTTCCAATGTAGCCTAAGGGAAGGGAAACTGCAGCATCTTCTGGCGCGAGAGCTTGTGCCTGGAGATATCATATATCTGTCTGTTGGCGACAGGGTTCCTGCAGACCTCAGGATGATAGAGGTAAATACAGTTATACATACAAGAGCCTGTTTCAGAAATTTCTTGTCTTAACGGCTCCAGAAGTGTGCCTTTTTAATTAGGTTACAGATCTGCTGGTGGACGAATCCAGTTTTACTGGAGAAGCTGAGCCTTGCAACAAGACTGACAGTGTCTTACTGGAAGCCAGAGACATAACCACACTGAGCAATGTTGTTTTCATGGGGACCCTGGTGCGATACGGGAAGGGAAAAGTGAGTCCTGTCAGCCTCGATGTTTTCCTCAACATCAGTTACAGAATCTCTAGATTTTTTTCATCTCTCCCTCTCCTCTTTTTTTTTTTTTTTCTCCTTCTTCTCAGGGCGTAGTTATTGGGACGGGTGAAAATTCGCAGTTTGGAGAGGTGTTCAGAATGATGCAAGCTGAAGAGGTAACAAAGTCTCCGTGTCTCTCTGGAAACGGTGGATGTTCTGGGTGAAAGTTTGTGAGGAGGAGCGGTTCCAAGAGTTCATGCGCTGGGTTCACTTCTGTTTCTGCTACAGAATGCCTGTGTGACTGAAGGACACCAAAATGCTGTATCCAAAAAAGAAGGTTATAAGCAAGAATTAGGGTTCTAAATCCAGACTTGTGATGCTCAGCTTGCATCTAACTTGGTTGTCACCCAAACATCATGGTTTCTTCTTCCCCCTTGCCCCCCACTTTCCACCACACATATACAATTCTACTTCTATATGTGCCAATAGGTCATGGGCCAGAGCTATGAGCTAACACAGATGAGGGTCTAGAAACTGGTTAACTCTTGATCCATTAAAGCAAATCACAGCAAAGCAGAAGTAGACACTTCTGGGCAATGTATGGGCAAAGCCGCTGGGACAGGGATGGGGGTCCAGACTTTTATGCCTGTCCCAGAGGCTTTGCATACACATTATCCAATCCTGGACTTGATCGCTAAGGTCCTTTTCTGATTTAGTCCTTAGTCTGTCTCTACCTTGGCTCCCCAGCTATGATTAAATAGTATTCTTCTTTTTCTCCCACTTTTTGTCTGTCTTGAGTGTACTGAGGCAGAGACTCCCTCCTTGCCAGATGGTCTGTGCCCAGCAGATGCCGTTGGGGTTTTGGGGTGGGTAAGCACTAGGGTGTATCGGGCAGCTGTAGGGACCACAGTAATGATAACCAGGACTGTGTGGGTCAGTCGTTCTGAGCTGACCATCATCTGCTCATCTTATATAACAAGCAAAGAAAACCAGCTATTCTCTAACGTTTCCAGACTCCCAAAACACCTCTCCAGAAAAGCATGGACAGACTGGGGAAGCAACTCACTCTTTTCTCCTTTGGCATAATCGGTGAGTCGGACGCAATGCTCCTGCTTGCATGGTCAGCTGTGAAAGCCTTTTTGAAAGCTCCAGGGGTGCTTTTTTCAAAAGTTCTTGTTGATGTGGGTTACCTGGACTTTGGGGGTTCAAGTAGAGACACCTCCGAAGGAGAGATGTGGGGGCTTCATTGCATACTCAGTTCTCCAGCAACAGGTAAAAGAGGTTAGAGATTTATGAATTTCTTGAAGTTTTTTAATCAGATGTTTCTCCCCTACCAGGTTTAATAATGCTCATTGGCTGGTTACAAGGGAAGCATCTCCTCAGCATGTTCACAATTGGAGTTAGGTGAGGATTGCAGAGCACCTTTCTCTTTGATTTCTAATCAAAAATGTCCCAGGGAATCCCCTGCTCAAAACAATGGACATTTCACAAAAGAGAACTTGAGTAAGACCCTTCATAAATACGTATTGATCTTGCACTGGTGAAATCAATGTGAGTTTTGCAACAGAATTTAGTAGGGGAAAAAAACAAGTTTGAGGGTTTACTTAATTCTGGAAATCAGTATTTTGAAAATCTTCACTGGCTTTTTCACCTCATCCTGCTGTGAATGTCCTTTCCTATCTGTACTATGAATTTAGTGGGAGTGTAGCAACAGCAAATATTAGTCTTTGCTGTTCTTATTGGATTTGCGTCTAAAGATAGGAATGCGCATTTTATGCGGTGTAAAAAGCATGCACAACCTCTTAATCAAACATAATAAACCATGTGGTTTTAGTAGTACCCATAAAACCTGTTGTTTGGTGTTGTCATGGCTCTAAAATCAATCCTTTAAAAAAAAAAAAGAAATAAAGAATTTTTCAATGGAAATGAAAACAAAACCAAAGATGAGGATATAAGGGTGAAGCCAAAGTGGCTCAGTGCCCACCTTCCTGTCTCCTGGGGGCATGTGGTGGCAAAGAAAAGTGGTTAAGCCTGAGTTTTGGAGAGCAACCTATGGTTTCAAAAGTCCTCCTTGATTACTTTCTGGACATACCTGGAAGTATTCACGGTTACCCAAGGAACAACTAAGGGACAGATACAGACTGTGTCAGGATTTTTCTAGCATGTCAGGTGTTGCGGGTTTTGATGCTGCTCTGATTCAGTGTGTGCAGCACGGGGACATCTGGGGAGCTGATTCTGTCCCGCCGCAGCTTGTACCCACATGGAAGAGAGGAGATGAGGGGCTGCGTATGGCCAGGAGCCGTTAGCTAATGTGTGAGCTGCGATGCCAAGGAAGATTCAACTTCCATCCTCAGAAAGTTAGACAAATGAAATGAAATCCAACACCTAAATCCCTACTTAGCCAGAAACGAATGCTCTTTGGCAATGTAAAGAAAGAAAAGTAATTGGTCTGTCAAAATCATCCAGAAAAAGTTGAAGAGTTGGATAAATATCCTGCTTTCGTATTTATGGCGTGGCAGGAGTCCCAGTGGTTAGCACTGCACGCTCCCTTTCAAATACGTGTGCATAAGCAGGAAAACTCACCCATAGAAATGTCCCTTGGACATGTTTTGGTCAGTACTTGTAGTTTGACCCTTGTGTTGAAGCCGTTGTGTCTCTGCTGTCCCCAGCCTGGCAGTAGCTGCCATCCCAGAGGGCCTTCCCATTGTGGTCACCGTAACGCTGGTGCTGGGCGTTCTCCGGATGGCCAAGAAAAGGGTGATTGTGAAGAAGCTGCCCATAGTAGAAACCTTAGGTAAGGCTGCAAAGGGGTCACACGGCTTAATCATCCGCCTGCCTTCAAAATCTGAACTGAATAGCAACAGGCTGGCCAAGTGAGCCTTGGTCTGATTAAAAAAATAAATTTGGAATACGCTTACTGGGCCAGAGCAACCCACTCAGACTTAAATACATTTCTACTCCGTGTTTCTCACCCTCTTCCCTTATTTTAGTGATATTAACATGCTAGGATGGTGCAATCCAACCCATGGCACTGGCCCGTGGGGAGCAGAGCCCCTTGCAGACATGCCTACCCTGCTCGGATTGAAAGCCTTGGTTTCTCCTTCCTCCCTTTCTGTGGGATCATCCTGCAGGGCCATCCTGTCCACTTCTTCAGTGTCTGGCTAAAAAACCTTGCAGCCCCTCAAGTGGGGCCTGGTGGCATAAACAAAGTGGTTTGTCCTTCCACAGCTTGTGTGGCCATCTCCCTGATATCCAAAGAGTTATGGAAAACAAGGACAAAGAGGACTTTGAGAAGCCATTCAGCCCATCCTCACAACTGCAGGGCAGGATGAACTGTAATGAAATTATTCTTCCACCTCCCCTTATGTTCAAATCGTCCTTTATTCCCAGGTCGCTGCTTTCCAGGCTTTGCTACTGTGAACTTGGTCAGTATGGCAGTTATATGAAGGAGAAGACATGTTGTGTATTTAGTACAACTCGTTAACAAGTACACTAAATGCCAAGCCTGACCCGTGCAGTAGCAAATATCTGCTGACAGCCGGATCCTTCAGCTAAAATCTGTCTCCCTTGGAAATGCTGCTATTATCTGAACTGCCCTTGTTTGTTCTGCAGTTAAAGAATCTTATCACCTGTATTTTATTCTGTATCTGCCCTGACCCAGGACAACTGAAACAGCCTTATCTCATGAAGAATTTCGTTCTGGTAGGGCTGCGCCCAAATAGGTGTGACTGCCAGATGTCCAGCTGCTCTGCAAGATAGTCTAAGCATGGCAAAAAATACTCTCACACACATGAATTGTGCCATGTCTGTTAAACTTCTGAAAAGGAGAAAAATAATCCTTCTTTAGCTAATTCTTTAATTGTCAATAACTAAAAATGAAATATCGGCAGCGATAGCTTTGCTCTGTGCTAATCCTTCAAAACTGCCATTCATTTAATTGCAGCCCAACCGGCTTTATTCTCTCCAGGCTTTTAGCCGGTGGTCATCATGCCCATGGGGTCTGTGCCAGGGAAGAGCCAGGGAAGATAGTCAGAAGGGAGCTGGAGTCTCATGCTTTTTTTCCATTAAAGTAATTTTCCACTTCTTGGGTGTGGAAACGAGCCTGAACATGGTGACTCTGCTAATTCACCCCTTTGCTGTGTTTGTGATGTGTTACTGAAGCAGGATTGTCACAAAGCAGAGCATGAGCAGGGCAGTATTTTTTTGTAAGTCTCTTTTCTAAATCTCCCTTCATAATCCCGTGGTGAGACAGGGAAGGGCTGTCATTGCTCATTTAGAGAAGCAAGGGTTAAATGGCCCATCTGAGGAAGCATGTGGCGGAGTGGGAATTTGATACGTCTTTTCAGAATATAACAGCTGTTCTATTGCGTGATATTGCAGCTCAGAAACATTAATCAACTCCCCAGAGATCAGTGCCTTCTCTGATTGCCCACCATATGATGCTCAAGACAATGTGGTCCTCTTCAGATGTCCCCTACCACATCTCACATCCAAATTATGTGCACAATACCCTGACGTACACTCAAATCTTTCCTTACAACATCCTATTAGGAAACTTGTCCATTTCTTGGTATTTTCTCCTTTTTCTCACTGATGCAGTTTAAGGAACATTTGGGAAATGTGTTCTCCCTCTTCTGAATCTCATGGTTCAGTTGCATTATTTATTAATTCTGATTAAAACTCTCCTGCACCAGGTTGCTGCAATGTCATCTGCTCAGATAAGACAGGCACTCTGACAGCCAACGAGATGACGGTGACTCGGCTCATGACCTCAGATGGGTTCCAGGCAGAGGTATGGATGAGGTGGTAATGTGGACTTTCCTGTTCAAGTTCAGCAGGGCCGATTTGCTTTTAGTTCAATCAGGCCCAAATGAGGCATGCTGAGTCCATCCCAAAATGAACGGTTTCTTGCACATCACCGGTTCCATTAAAGAGAAGGGACTTTTGCAGTGCTGGAGACAGGCAGAGGAAGGGTTGAGTGTACAAAAGCTTCTCAGATGCCATAAACAAAGATGTTCATTGACATAATCTGCTGTTCTCTGCAATTATTGTAAATACCGAATTATTGTAAATATTGAAAACAATGAATTACAATTAGTGTAAATATTGAAATATTGAAAATACTGTGCAAATTGGGTAAAAAATGCAGGCATGCAAAATGTAAGGCAGTGGAGAGGCACACCAGTCACCAGTAGGGTAAAACCAGTGAACCCGCTGCTACCAAAGGCCTGGATCTAGTCACCGAGCTGCAAGAGACTTCTGAACTCACGGCAAACAAGTCCTGCATAAGACAAGCTGAATCTTTTTGTTCTTATACAGCTATTGTAGTACTACACTTTCATTACCTGAAGCCTTTCCTATAAGCATTGCTTTCAGCTAGAAAGAATAGTCCCAGCATGCCTTCAAAATCAGAAATTTGCTCGAGTGCACCCCAATGTACACAGCTGTAGCACAGCCCTGCCTGGCACTGGAAAATTTGCTCTTTGTCTCTCCACTCCTCAGGTCAGTGGGGTGGGCTACAATGGAGAAGGAAACGTTTATCTCCTGCCATCAAAGGAGATTCTTAAAGAATTTTCCAATGTCTCAGTTGGGAAACTAGTGGAGGTAAGTGTAAGTTATGAACCAGCTTGTCCTATTTGCATTCGATTTTCATTTGCACAGATCACTTTGGGTTACGAGCGTCATAAAACACCACTTTTGTAACTCTAAAATGAGCTGGAAAGGCTCTGAATAATTGTGATATAATACCTGAAGCTTATGGGTGAAAGGTAGCAATCGTAAGACACGTAAAGAGAGAGCAGAGTCATCAGCTTAAAGTGTCAATGACGGTTTGGATAAAATACAATCCTGGCAGAGGAGAGACGGATGAGTTTTACCACATTCAGTTTTTTAATGTGGATGGATTCTAGACTTTAGCTAGTTACATTTTCAATTCATAAATGTACTGTGATGGTCTCTGCGTTTTGTGGTAACATTAAATAAAATTTTGCACATTGAACTGTAGGCTAAAGCAGAGTGCTTGGGTAGTGAAATGATCTGAGCTGGAATCACAAATGGAGATTAGGTTTTATTTTATCCATCCTGCATGTTAGAAGCAATAGTAGAAGGGACTAAGTTTTCATTTNAGAGATCAGTGCCTTCTCTGATTGCCCACCATATGATGCTCAAGACAATGTGGTCCTCTTCAGATGTCCCCTACCACATCTCACATCCAAATTATGTGCACAATACCCTGACGTACACTCAAATCTTTCCTTACAACATCCTATTAGGAAACTTGTCCATTTCTTGGTATTTTCTCCTTTTTCTCACTGATGCAGTTTAAGGAACATTTGGGAAATGTGTTCTCCCTCTTCTGAATCTCATGGTTCAGTTGCATTATTTATTAATTCTGATTAAAACTCTCCTGCACCAGGTTGCTGCAATGTCATCTGCTCAGATAAGACAGGCACTCTGACAGCCAACGAGATGACGGTGACTCGGCTCATGACCTCAGATGGGTTCCAGGCAGAGGTATGGATGAGGTGGTAATGTGGACTTTCCTGTTCAAGTTCAGCAGGGCCGATTTGCTTTTAGTTCAATCAGGCCCAAATGAGGCATGCTGAGTCCATCCAAAAATGAACGGTTTCTTGCACATCACCGGTTCCATTAAAGAGAAGGGACTTTTGCAGTGCTGGAGACAGGCAGAGGAAGGGTTGAGTGTACAAAAGCTTCTCAGATGCCATAAACAAAGATGTTCATTGACATAATCTGCTGTTCTCTGCAATTATTGTAAATACCGAATTATTGTAAATATTGAAAACAATGAATTACAATTAGTGTAAATATTGAAATATTGAAAATACTGTGCAAATTGGGTAAAAAATGCAGGCATGCAAAATGTAAGGCAGTGGAGAGGCACACCAGTCACCAGTAGGGTAAAACCAGTGAACCCGCTGCTACCAAAGGCCTGGATCTAGTCACCGAGCTGCAAGAGACTTCTGAACTCACGGCAAACAAGTCCTGCATAAGACAAGCTGAATCTTTTTGTTCTTATACAGCTATTGTAGTACTACACTTTCATTACCTGAAGCCTTTCCTATAAGCATTGCTTTCAGCTAGAAAGAATAGTCCCAGCATGCCTTCAAAATCAGAAATTTGCTCGAGTGCACCCCAATGTACACAGCTGTAGCACAGCCCTGCCTGGCACTGGAAAATTTGCTCTTTGTCTCTCCACTCCTCAGGTCAGTGGGGTGGGCTACAATGGAGAAGGAAACGTTTATCTCCTGCCATCAAAGGAGATTCTTAAAGAATTTTCCAATGTCTCAGTTGGGAAACTAGTGGAGGTAAGTGTAAGTTATGAACCAGCTTGTCCTATTTGCATTCGATTTTCATTTGCACAGATCACTTTGGGTTACGAGCGTCATAAAACACCACTTTTGTAACTCTAAAATGAGCTGGAAAGGCTCTGAATAATTGTGATATAATACCTGAAGCTTATGGGTGAAAGGTAGCAATCGTAAGACACGTAAAGAGAGAGCAGAGTCATCAGCTTAAAGTGTCAATGACGGTTTGGATAAAATACAATCCTGGCAGAGGAGAGACGGATGAGTTTTACCACATTCAGTTTTTTAATGTGGATGGATTCTAGACTTTAGCTAGTTACATTTTCAATTCATAAATGTACTGTGATGGTCTCTGCGTTTTGTGGTAACATTAAATAAAATTTTGCACATTGAACTGTAGGCTAAAGCAGAGTGCTTGGGTAGTGAAATGATCTGAGCTGGAATCACAAATGGAGATTAGGTTTTATTTTATCCATCCTGCATGTTAGAAGCAATAGTAGAAGGGACTAAGTTTTCATTTTCATGATTTATCAAGCTGGTTAAATATATATCATGCTTTGCTTGATGCTAATTTATTGAAAATGTAACATTTTACAAAAATATTGGTGTATCCTGTGGATTAAGTGGGCTTAGAAAGCACAAGAACTGATCTCGAGAGATGCTGCCACAGGGAACAGCACATCTTTAGGGATGTGGCTGCTTTCATTCTCCAATCTCTCATTATTTCTTTTGAAGAGATGAAAAAGCTATGCATTTAGTTATGGAAGAAATAACCTATGTAAATATGTCCCTTTTTCTAGGCTGGCTGTGTAGTCAATAACGCCATTATCAGGAAAAATAGTGTGAT
The DNA here is from genome assembly GCA_013398225.1 of Steatornis caripensis. NCBI lineage: Eukaryota > Metazoa > Chordata > Aves > Caprimulgiformes > Steatornithidae > Steatornis > Steatornis caripensis. Next base: position 23,554 of record VZSC01003561.1, on the reverse strand, counting down.
GGGACAGCCCACAGAAGGAGCTCTCATTGCCCTTGCAATGAAGGTAAGACTGTTAAGAGTTAAAATTTTCCAGAAATTAAAAAAAAAAAA
>VZSC01003561.1:0-23162 GCA_013398225.1 Steatornis caripensis | reverse complement strand
GGAGGCTGAGGGAAGACCTTATGGCTCTCTACAACTGCCTCAAAGGAGGCCATAGTGAGGTGGGGATCCATCTCTTCACCCAAGTAGCAAGCAGTAAGACAAGAGGAAATGGCCTCAGGTTGTGCCAGGGGAGGTTTAGGTTGGATATTAGGGAAAATTTCTTCAACAAAAGGATTGTCAAGCACTGGAACAGGCTGCCCAGGGAAGTGGTGGAGTCACCATCCCTGGAGGGATTTAAAAGACGTGTAGATGTGGCGCTCAGAGACATGGTTTAGTGCAGGACTTGGCAGTGCTAGGTTAACGGTTGATGATCTTAAAGGTCTTTTCCAACCTAAACGATTCTATGATTCTGTAGATGTGCACCTCCCCAAGGTAAACCTCTTGTCACAGTCAACGCCTTCCCTGAGCTTCTGTGCTAACAGCAATAACTTTTTTCCTTGGTTAATCTCCTCAATTACACTGCGTAATGGATTTCTTTTGGGCTCAGGCTGCACTGCCTTTTTTACATTTTCTGCGCATGCCAATTACGAGTTCAGGAGGAAAACGAGAGAGTGAAAAATGAGCAAGAACAGACCATATTATAAAGCACGGCAGAGAGGCATGCTTGATTTGGGTCATCTACTACTAGCTTTTACTTTTTTCTAGTGATTATGTAAGACAAGGGGTTTTGATGAATATTGCATTCATGCTCATAAGCAGAGGGCTGTAAAGTACCTCAAGGTGTCATCTAATCAGTGTTACACAGCCTGGGGTCCACAGATCTCGGGTGGGCTGTAAAGCACAAAGGGTGTCTGATGAAATGATGCACCTGCAAACACCTCTTCTTACCTCCTATTTTTAAAGCTTGTAATTCTAACAGTGAAACCATGATTTTTTTTTTTTTTTAAAACAATGACATTTTATTTCCTTAAATACTAAATTAAAATCTTCCTTCTGCTCCACGATTCACCAGCCAAGAAACAGCAGAATACAACAGGGGTTGACTCTTCTATTTTTTTNTAAAACAATGACATTTTATTTCCTTAAATACTAAATTAAAATCTTCCTTCTGCTCCACGATTCACCAGCCAAGAAATAGCAGAATACAACAGGGGTTGACTCTTCTATTTTTTTAAAAATATTTTTAGTTTGATGGGAGCTGAGGGGGAGAGAGACTGGAAGCTACTTCTGATCACTACCACTGCACCTAGAGCACCACACATGCTGCTAAAGCAGGCGTGTATCGATTTGCACTGTCATACTTCATAGCTGAAGGGTCTTCTTGTGGTGAATTGCTGTTTGAGTTGAACTTGTAGGAAATAATTTGAAACCACATCCGCAACTGACCATTCATTTATTTGCAGTTTCCCTTTTTCTTCCAAGTAGGGCGGTGGGAAATAACCAAAGTGGGGGAGCCTGAGCTTGGGCTGGAAAAAATTTGCTCTGCCCATTGCTTTGCCGTAGGTTTAGGGAAAGGACTTCAGCCTCCTTCGACCCAAAGCCCCACTGCGACAGCAGTGCATCTCCCTCGTCCTTGCAAAAGCCAACAGGGAGCAAGCTTCAAACTCCAATTTAATTTATCCCATATCAGGCACCAAAAGGAAAAGATGGGTTTGAAAAGAGAGTCTTACTCTCCCCATGCTTTCTCTTGAGCTCTGTGTTACATGACTGCCTGGAAGAACATGGTCAACAGTCAAGGCTTGTAATATGGAAAATATATACAAGCTTTGACAACGTTCAGCATTACAGTGCTCTTTTTTTTTTCTACCTTATTTTAGATGGAATTAGCTGACATAAAAGATATTTATGTAAGAAAGAAGGAAATTCCGTTTAGCTCTGAACAGAAGTGGATGGCTGTGAAATGCTCGCTGAAAAATCAGGTAAAGCAAACAGTGGTGTTGGCTGGTTTCGTGTTTCTAATTGTGCACCTCAACAATGGGCATGGAAAGGTATCTCTTCAGCAAATAGTGTTTTCAGAAGTTAACTACTTCATGAATAAAATGGAACAAACCTCAAAATTCCCAACTTGGGTGTAATTTTAGCTTGTAAAGTCATATTTGAATGGAAGAAGATAATACTTTTCATATAGTGGTTTGAGCAGAAAAACAAAAGCTTTCCAGAGATAACTGATCAGGGAAAAAAGATAGGATGTTTGGGAGAAAATGTTGGCTGTTTTTCCTTGACTGGATTAAGCAGCTTGTTTTGCTGATATTATGCTCCAGTTTAAAAATTCACCAACCTTCTCATTACCATTCTGAACATGGAAAAATGGCTAAAACAAAAATATCACATCCCATAAAGAATACGTGCACCTGGGTGTTTTACAAAAACATAAAAGAGCGAACAAAAGATATTTATTTTTAATCTAAGATGTAAAGCCTTATGCATTACCAGTATTTTTAAATGTCCTCTCTTCATTGTTTTTATAAAGTATGTTTTCTCCTTACTTTAAAGGATCAGGAAGATACTTACTTTATGAAAGGAGCATTTGAAGAAGTTATTCGATATTGCACTCTCTATAACAGCGGTGGCATCTCGTTATCCCTTACACCCCAGCAGAAAGCCTTCTACCAGCAGGAAGAAAAAAGAATGGGCTCCTCAGGTCTACGGGGTCAGTCATTACTATCTATGTCACTTAAGCTTACAGGTTATCCTCCCATAATACTTTCCTGCTCTATTTTGGTCAGGCTGGACAGAGGCTCAGTCCTCAGCATCACTTGCAAGATCTCTTCATAATACTTGTCAGAGTTTGCCAATGGCCACATCTCAGGTCTGCTGGCTGCTTGCCTTCCACTAATCTCTTTTTGCTGGGTTTAAATTAGTGAGATTGAAAGGAGCTGAAAATAAGCACTGGAAATGGTGAATGTTTTTCTTCCATGGGTGTTGTGATTGCCTGGGATACGGTCTGAATGTTGCATTGAAAACTTTTGCACTGAACACGATCTAAGCGCTGCTCTGCCGAATTTTGCTTTTAGAGAAGCTGTTTCAAGAGCAACAAAAAGCAACTTCGAATGACGTCCAAAACATGGATTTGGGCACCGAGATTTTTGCTTGAAGTTTGGTTCAATTCTTTATTGGGATCAAATCTAACAATCTCTTTTTGATCCTGACTGCATGTTAGTGCACAGCCCACAGAAGTTTTTATACACGTGTCATTTCCTTCATCACTAGAAATATCCTTTCAGAAACATCTTAGACTTCCACACAACAACAAAGACACTGTCTCCTGTGCATGTTTCCCAGGTTTTAAGTAGAGGAGAACAAGTCTTAGCAGCCGGGTCTGAAAGATGGTATAGTTAACATACACATTCTCCAGCTCTGTGTCTTGCGGTTAGGAACTCCTGTACAGAGCTTGCTTTACAATATCTGAATCATCTGCCATTGTGAATGGCAAATTACCGCTCTGAAGAAAAGCGATTAACTTAGGCAGCTGCTGTGAGCTTGTGATTCAATCATCAAAGCAATACTGACATGAACCCCTGGCAAAATATCCTTAAGTGATTTAAGAATGATTGAACGATACGGCTAGGCACCAAGAACAGCAACAAAATGTTCAGAGCCTTGAGGTTTACACAATGGAGGTTTCACTGGTTTAACCAAATTTACATTTCACATTTTTTGATTAAAAAAAAGTGTAAGTTTTTACAGGAGCGCTATTGTTTAACACAGTAGTTTAATCGTGTCTGGCCTAACATTGCATGGTTCCAATTTAATCCATCTGCATTTAGGCAAGACTTGGTAGACAGATTTACAGTAGATAGAAATAAATCCTAAGAGAAACATGTGAAACAGGAACGCTCTGATTCAGATAAACTGGTATTATTTGAGCGGACTAAATTTTTGTGTCTATACAAGATCTGAATATAATGGCTGAAGATCTGGGTTTAATGACTTTTTCTGCTGGAAAACTGGCAATTTAATATCTTCTCTAAATGTTCATTTTAATGTATGGAAACTGCTTATTAATAATTTAATCTTATCTTCTTTTTTCCCCTTCTGTTTCTAGTACTTGCTTTGGCTTCAGGTCCAGAACTTGGCAAACTAACATTTTTAGGTCTGGTTGGAATAATTGATCCCCCGAGGGCTGGAGTGAGAGAAGCTGTCCAAGTCCTTTTTGAGTCTGGTGTATCAGTAAAGATGATAACTGGAGATGCCCTGGAAACTGCCATGGCTATAGGTAACAAACTTGGCTTCTTTCCTGTGGGTCTATATTATGCCTTTCACATCAGTCAATGTTATGTCACTTAATAAGCAACTTTATCATTCTTTTTGTGTGTGCAATGGAGGTTTTCAATGCCACTGAGTTCTTGCTTTTCCATTGAAACAAATCATATTAAATGCATTAATAGAGCAGCTATGAACTATGGGCCAAATTCCGGTAACTTAATTCCACCATTTTAGTGCCAGAAATGGCAAAATCTCAGTGTAAGACCCTTAAAAGAAACAGATGGCATTGCTGGGATTGCAGGCTCCACTATTGTTCAGAGTGTGAGTATCTCTGCGTTTCCCATTTTTGCGTTTTGCCATTAGAAATACACAGAGCAAGCAGCAGTGAAGAGAGAGACAGGTTTAGTATCAGCTCCAGTTCCGGGTATTGTATTGATTCCATAACTCCACTTGAGTAAGGACAGGGTGACCGGCCCAGCTCAGAGCCAGAGAGCTGTGCACCCTGTCAGATGCCCCAGGTTCAGAAATGTTTCCCAGTACATTCTTTAATTGCTGCCTCTATTCTTTGAGTCAGAAAATCGTTGGCTTTTTCCAGAGCTGATGGTCAGATCTCATTTTGGGCTTTTCTTTGCAGGACAGAATATTGGTCTCTGCAACGGGAAGCTGAAAGCCATGTCTGGGGAAGAGCTGGACCAATTGACAGAGGCAGAGCTATCATCGACTGTCAAAAATGTAATGGTTTTGATTACAAAAACAAGGCCTGTTTTCCATAGCATCCATCTAATACAAGATTGTGGTTTTTGTTTTTCAGGTTTCCATTTTCTTCAGAACAAGCCCAAAGCATAAACTGAAAATCATAAAGGTACTAAGAGCCTCTCAAATCCATTGTAAGCCTCACAAAAACAAGAGGGGGCAGGGTGCTCAGTTCTAGACCACCTGGTCTTCCAAGGTAGGATCAGGTCAAGCGAAAGGACCATAAAAATCCAAGCTAGAGCATTGGCACTATTTACTGTGAAGGTATTAGGTATTAGCATTTCTCTTGCAGATCCGGCCTGGGTCATTTGAAGGACACTAGTGAGTGATTAGTAGGCATAATATCAGGAGAATTATTCCTGAGGACTTTACTCCCCTCTTCTAACTCCTGCTGGAGTTGTGAAATTCTCTATACTCCTGAAAATCCACTCGCTTAATTCTGGGTCTGAGTTTTGTCCTCAGTGGGCTGCTGAGTCTGCTTTACCATCAAAGTCACCTAGCACTTCCACTCTTTCAGTATTACATGCAAATCCTGTGATTGCCAACAGGACAATTACTTATCCTTATCTTCTCCTGGCTTCAGAGCCTCTCGTCTCTCCACTCTCACAGGCTTTGCAGAGGGCCGGTGCTGTCGTGTCAATGACAGGAGATGGTGTTAACGATGCCGTGGCCCTTAAATCTGCCGATATCGGGATTGCAATGGGACAAGCTGGTACAGATGTCAGCAAAGAGGCTGCCAACATGATTCTCGTCGATGATGACTTCTCAACACTAATGTAGGTTTAGCGACCTTCTTACTATCACTTTTTTACTTCAGATACTTTCTGGCTATCCATTGCAACACGTCTGTTGTGTGAGTAGCCCTGGAAATAACGCAGGACGTGTCAACAGGCAGTAAGTGGAGATACTTAGTGTGGGGCTGGCTCACTTTCAGTTGCATAAGCAGCAATGACTTCTTTGTTTCAAGTGGTGGTGGCAAAGCTACCTTTCATCTGAAAGCCCTGGTTTCTCATTGCCGTAGCTGACTGGAGAGTCAAAAGTGCCTAGAAGTCTGGGTAGATGATAACTTGTGCTCTCTGCTCTCTTGTGCTCAGAGGAAAGACATAATTTGCAATGCCTTGTCGGCTCATAACAGAGAGAGCAGGCAGAATAGAGTGAGGATATAAACAGGTCACATGCCTGCTTTATGAACCAAGACCTGTCCATACAAACCAGGCTTTTCAGATCTACTAGTCCTGAAAAAGTCATTTTAACTGAGAAGTTACACTGATGTTGTCCTCAAGCTGGAGGCTGAATTTCAACTGAAAGAAGTGCTAGAGAAGACAACTTCGCTTTTAAGTGTTACAGGGAGCTCAATGTAAAATAGTGTGAGTGCTAGTTATTTAATAAACTCTTCTCTCCCTTCCAGGAATGCAATAGAAGAGGGAAAGGGAATATTTTACAACATAAAAAATTTTGTCCGGTTCCAGTTGAGCACGTAAGTTCCTGTTTGCTTCAATTCCAATGAAAGCACCTTTTGGGTGAGGCGATGCAGAATAATGTTCTGTGCTTTGCAGGAGCATTTCAGCTTTGAGCCTAATTACTCTGTCAACAGTGCTCAACCTACCAAATCCACTCAATGCTATGCAGATCTTATGGATCAACATCATCATGGATGGGCCACCAGCCCAGAGGTATGGAAGAGCTGAATATGCCCGAATTTGGTTTAGGACCACAAGCCATTATGATTTCTGATCAATGCGCCTTTCTTGTCAATCATTTGGAGGATAGATAAGACAATGTACTTTTGTTCCCTCTGGTCCCTCCAAAAGCATTTACTTCAGGTTTACTTGAGGTGTTACGTATTCCTGTTTTGTGGTGGAATCACTTAATTGTTCCACTTTCTGACTACAAAGGGTCTGTTGTCCTGAGTGCATCACCTGCTAGTAGCCCTGCAGACCTGGCTGGGGTACTGGGTACGTAAGGGGGTATATGCCCCAAAATCACAAGACTTAGGAACCTCATCCACCTGCTAATCACAACTACTGCTAATTACAATTACTACTTCCACAATGTAGAAGAGATGTTGGCCACAATCTCACAGCTAGCTCTCCCTCTTGGATGGGATACCAGTACGATGCACTATGGTAGTCTAATATATCATTTTCACCACCCATTATGCAAAAAAAAAAACCCCTTTGTCACAGATGTCAGATAAATTTTGGGCTTTATGTAACCTTACCAGAATATTGATATCTCTTGTGCTGTACTTCGAAGAAATTCATCCTCCAGATAATCCTGTTTTATCAGCACTATCATTTCAGGATGACCTGCATTAACTAAACGTGTCCCTCTGCTTCTCTTTGAGACAGCCTGGGAGTTGAACCTGTTGATAGGGATACTATCAAACAGCCACCCCGATGTATCACGGATACTATACTCAGCAAATCATTGATCCTGAAAATCTTCATGTCAGCTATAATTATCATCAGCGGAACTCTCTTTGTCTTCTGGAAGGAGGTGAGGAAAATCTACAATCACATCTTGTTTTCATCATGCCTGAAGTACCTGCGAAGGACTTTCCGAAATACACCCCGTGGGGAAGGAGGGTTAGGAAACCAGGGTCAGTTCCTAGCTCTGCTTCTGCCTTCCTGTGCCANCTCAGCAAATCATTGATCCTGAAAATCTTCATGTCAGCTATAATTATCATCAGCGGAACTCTCTTTGTCTTCTGGAAGGAGGTGAGGAAAATCTACAATCACATCTTGTTTTCATCATGCCTGAAGTACCTGCGAAGGACTTTCCGAAATACATCCCGTGGGGAAGGAGGGTTAGGAAACCAGGGTCAGCTCCTAGCTCTGCTTCTGCCTTCCTGTGCCACCTCTAATTTGGAGCTTCCTATCTCGAAAGGAAAAACTATTACTTGATATGTTACCGATGCTTTAAGGTACTTTTCACCTCTACATTTCCATGGAAGTAGAAATGCCAAGTACATTAGTGCTTGGCTGCTTGTAAATAGTGACTGTTACTATAACAGTGTAAGTAATTTAATTTAGAATAGTCTTTACTCAAATTCCACATCAGTTTAAGAACTTAAAACATGGTTGATAAAATCATAAACTCAACAATTAGCAGAGAGAAATTAATGCTATCTACAATGGTTAGAACTAGATCTATTCCTTTGTTTTACTGCCCTTCAAATTGACTGAGGTCATTAAAGGGAATATTTAATTCATCTGTTGAATTGACATATTTTTGTAAGGCTTAACTAACCCCTGAATTTTAACATGTGCTTTCAGAATCCAAAAAGTGGCATAACTCCTCGAACCACAACAATGACTTTTACCTGTTTTGTGTTTTTTGACCTCTTCAATGCCCTGACATGCCGCTCTCAGGTGAGATTGCTCTGTCAGCAAAACACAAAGACAAACATTAGAATACTGGTATTTTGCGTAGGAAGGGATTTTTTTAAACGTCATTTAAAGCAGCATGATTTTATCACCTTTATAAATAAAGTTACCCATCATAGTTCAACTGTAACTACACTTTCAACTATGTAGCTCTGCCTAAGTTAGCAGTCGTGTAACTTCAAAAAGCAATAGAATGTACATGCAAAGAATCTGTGACAGTCTACTACCAACAGGAGACTCGGAAATGGTACATTTATCTTTTTTTTTTTTTTTTCTGTTCCTGGCCCTTCTCTAGACAAAGCTGATATTTGAAATAGGCTTTTTTCGAAACCACATGTTCCTGTATTCTGTGCTTGGGTCATTTTTGGGACAGCTAGCTGTTATATACATCCCTCCATTACAAAAGATCTTCCAGACAGAGAAATTAGGAGTGCTAGGTAAGTTGCAAAATAAATAATGTTGGGTTTTTTTTTTTTAAAGCTATTTTAAAAAGCAGACTAGATTACCAAATTGTCACATGATAGCTCCCAACAGACTGCTGGCAGGGGGAATCAATCAACAGCTCCTATACCTGTATACACACACAGCTATACACAAATAGTAGTAGTATTTAATGATATTATCCCAGTGTAGGTTTTGAATTTTGATTTACTGCACATAAATGCATGTAAATGCAGACATGCCAAGATGTTCCACAAGCTCTGTGTGATGCTATTTCTCTACACAAATCTGTTTAGGATCATTATGCAGTCACTCCATTTTGAAAAAGCAGGGTAAACGTTTCCTAGCTGAAATGCAATGCATATGTTACCATTTGAATCGGTCTAAGCAAACTCCACCATACTACATTGTATCGCATCTCCATTAGGCGTGTTGTTAGAAGCAGGGTTCAAGGATCCCAAATGATTAATGCAGAGCTTGCCACCCATCAAGTGGACTACACTTATTAACTGTATGGCTGCTACTTGCCTATCACAGTCATTTCCCTAACTCTACAGCTAGCAAAAGCATAGCTAGGCCGTACATCTATGGAGTTACACCAGCACAAATATGTGCTGCAGGAAGACCTTCACCTGGGGATTCCTGCCCAGCATAAAATCCAGCTGTCTGCTGTGTTCACCTCCGCTCTGTTTCCCCTGGCAGACCTGCTGTTTCTCACCGGACTGGCTTCCTCAGTTTTCATTGTGTCCGAGTTCGTCAAACTCTGTGAAAGACGCTGCTGCCGACTGAATCACACAAAGGGATGTCGTAACTGATGCAAACTTCCTCTAAAGATCTGCTTGGAACGGAGCTGCGATGATGGGTAATTCAAATGCACCATCTTCTCATGCCGCACACCCTTTCTGAAGACACTCAAGTGAATCTGTACCAACAGTCCCTCCTAGTCCAGAGTCTGTTCCTTATACACGCGCTACCTGAGCTGTTTGAGCTGTCTACAGAAACCTCCGGAGAGGCTCCCGTTTTAAACCAAGATCAGGTATATTTTTATAACATTGATCTGTATGTCAAGAATGCTGTGACAGTCCCAGACAAAATAACAGTTTCACATCTGTACAGAAAAATCTATTGTGCATAAACTGAAATTTTATTTATTTAAATCAAAAATACTTTTATTAATTAAAAAATCTACATTTTAAAATGTTACTGGCGAGTATCTGAATGAAACTCTTGATTTAGACTTGTCCTTTTATATTAAATTGAAAGAATGGAAAAGACCTGCCTTCACTAGCACTTCTTTTCCTACAATCTGTAGTGTTTCTAGACCCCCAGATACCTAGCCTTGATTCAGCAAGACTCTCAAGGGTAACTGTGGGGAGATGTCAAACAAAGAGTAGAGAGCTAAAGTGCCAACAACCCTCGGCTGTCAGCTTTTGCCAAACACTGCAGTGATTTTTTTTGTACCTATATGACGAGAATAAGAGCAAAGCAGAAGGCCGATCTCATCTGAGGCACAATAGTGGATGAATTTAATGGGGAAGGGACTCCGTTGCACCAGTGCAGGAGAATAAAGATGGCTCACATACACAGCAGGGATGTTAAGCTGTGCAGGAGAATAAAGATGGCTCACATACACGGCAGGGATGTTAAGCTTTGCAGCTGGATCAACAGCTGCCTAAAAGTGACTGAGAGATGTTTAGATCATAGCTGAGGTCACTGCTGACAGACACTTTCTGGACATTTTTACATGCATGAACATGAAGCACAGATTGTTTAATCATTAGGTTCAGCAAAAAACCAGTTGAGTCTTTTCCGAGCCAATCTTTCAGATATGAAGAACAATTTTGAACAACCCCATCTGCTGGGTGGATCAGTAGTTTCCTAGTAAATACTGCTTCGCTGATACATTTGGTGTAAGTGCCATAGCATCGGTTTTCTTCTTGCCCCAACTTAACAACTTCAGTTCAAAGTGAAGAGTGTCAGATACAAACTTGTCATAAAACACACTTTCAGAGGTCAAAATGCTATGCTGATCTTCAAGATGATATTTAAACAGGATTACATTTTGGATTCATAGCCTAGAAAGAGCCAGCTATACTGATACTTATTTCAAATCAAAGAAAACCTGAACACTGAAATATTTTTGGTGAAGAGCAGCTTTGTGCAACTCACCCTCCAAGATATAGTCTGCAAAGTTGTCTGCTCACGATGTTTTTTAAAAATCATTGCAAATGGTTTCAGCCCTCCTAAGAAAAGTTTTTGCCTTGTAATGGAAGGAAAAGAAAGTCTAGTTGTTTATTTTATGTGTAACTGCAGAAATTCAACTATGTCTCCTGTCTGTATGCCATCCACTTCAAGTATTTAATATGCTCAGTCAGTGCCTAAGGGAAGAATACCTCTGAGACTGCTGGTGGGAGTCTGAGAATGTTAAAACAAAAGCCAGCATCGCCACACTTACAGAGAGCACCATGTACTTTACTTGCTGTCTATATAGCACTCCCTACTTTGTACCATTTAAAATTGTTATTAAAATATACAGAGAAAAAAATTATACAAATATATCAGTGTAATTGTTTTAATGCTTACATTTTTTTCTGTGTGTTACAAACTTGGGAGACTATCTGGTTTATTTAAGCAAACACAAGATAAAAGGACATTAGCTTAGGCCTTTCAGAGCACACTCCATACAGGAACAGACAGCATATATGCCCCCATCAAGTGGCATACAAAACGCAGTTGAGTCCTACAATGTCCAGTTGAAGTGATTTCTTCATGATCTCCTTTCAAGGCTCAATTCATATTGTTTAATACAATTTTAAAAAATGTGATCTACATTAAGGCACAAGGGCAGACTTTTCACAGGGAGACCGACTTGAATTTTCTGAATAACATCGGGTGGAAAAAAAAAGACCGCAAACAGGAAAACACTAAGGGAAAGAATTTGAAGAAAGGTCACACGATCAGGAATCACAGTAATTTTATAGACTGTTACAGCACATTTTTTTGCTCTAAGCTGCACAGAAGACAAACTCATGCTAGGACAAAGGGGATTTGATACAGTCCTCTTCCTTAGGAAGAGAAAGACTGACAATCATACGACAAATAACCAAACACAAATTGCTGAGTTAGAAATTACACTTCCTGGTAGAAATTAGTGTTGTTTCACAAGTTAACTACACATAGAATTAGCAAGGTCAAACTAATAATTACTTAATTGAACAGATTTAAGTAGAAAAAGCCCTGAGTGTAAGAGATCTGACAAAACTGGCGTTGACTCGTGAACAGCCAACAAAACAGAGCAAAACCCCCAACCTAGTAGTTACATTTCACATTGCGGGCACTTTTTTCCATAATACAGTACTGATTAATTGTGTGGCAATTAAGTGTACAGTAGTCATCTTTAAAGATGTTGGAGACACAGCTGATTTTTTTTTTTACAAGGTATCTGCAGATACTATTCCCAATTAACTGTGGATGCTTTTTGCTTAATCCTTTTTACAGCCTGATATTTTACTCCAGTCTCAAGTGAGGCTACTAAAGAAGGTACCTTTCCTAGAGGATTTCTGCTGGAGGTATGGCCCATTCTTAGGATAAATATGGCTGAATGAATCCAAATGGCTCTGTTCTACTAAGCTGAAAAAGCAGTAGACAAATTTCTCCATAAACATCTTTAGTGCATTTCACTGAAGTGTAGTGTAGTATTATAAAACTGAATGCTGTATATGTAGCATTCTCGACATCTTACAGCCCATATAGACTCACTTGCTGAAAATCTGACTTAAAAGCATGAAATTTCATGTTTTCTAACTGCAGCAATGCAAATTAATAGTATCCTTCACATGAAATCATGTGGACTATTCTATGTTTACCAATTACAATTTGCAAGCTTCACTGACTAATTTCATTGCATGCAAATAAGCAAGTGCAGCTGAGGTATAAAAGCCTTAATCAGTGTCTCGAACAGTCTTTATATAAATACAAATCAATTCTCCAAGTCTGTAAGCTGTATTGTGAACAACCTCTTTTTTTTTTTTTCAATTCTGTATGCAGACAGGATCTATCAGGAATGCTAGCAAATTCATATTCAGCTAGAATGTAGAGATGTCTAATGATGAAGTACCTAGTTAATTTTTGTCCTCCCCAAACAAAACCCTTCGGGCAGGATATTGTATTGGACCTAGATATTACATAAGTACAACACTTAAGCTTCGTCCTAGGTAATAGGTAAATGTAAGGGAAAAAAAGGAGCAAAAAACATCCTGTCCAAGGAATATTAACAGTCAGGAGCAAAAAAAAACCCCAGTTTTTCATGTTACTGTGATTCTTTTAGTTATCATCATCCTCCTCTTCTTCAATGGGTTCTCGTAGACCTTCACTATGACAACTTTTTCCAGCCATTTCTAATAAGGCCTGAGCCTCAGGATCTGCATCCAGGATACTCTTCTTACCTTTTGCCTTCAAAACAAAATAAAATATAGTCAATTTAACACGTTGTTATGAATGAATCAGTATCAGGTTACAAGAAAGAGACATACTCAAAAGTCCACAAGTAATCTGGTTTGCAAGCTTGTCACAAGGGAGCATATATACTTTCCAAGTTAAGGCATTTGAGATTCACTGGGATACATCAAATGATTTTTATTGCTGCAGTTACGCAAAATCTTCATAGCTTTTCCTAAGATGACAGTGAACTATTTCAAGTTTATTCAGGTTACAAGCCAGCCAGAACATTCTGGTTAACCTGATCTCAGTCTGAAGTGCAGATGTGAACATTTTTTTTTTAAAGAAGAGATGCAAGTATGATTCAACGTTTTTTGTAAACAATTTGTTCTATTTCTATTTAGAGCTCTGTGTGTCCAGTGAACAGACAGGGCACATTAATTTAGTACGAAAAGAAATAAAATTAAGAAAAAAAAACCCAAACCAACACCAAATTTTTCAGACAGTTTAATAAGAGAATCAATTACAGGGACAGAGGAAACTGGAAAGAGGCCTCTTACTCATTTCCAGAAATAAACCAGGTGCAGAAAGACTAACATAAATCCATACACATAAATTTATTGTAAAACAATAATAAATTTAAAGTTACCAATAAAGAAATCTTTTGGGTTCTCTTGCTGAACTACAAATTAGGCTTTACTAGTGAGCTTGCGGTGCTTGCTTTGTGTTTTACAAACACTGGCTTTTACTGAAACCCTCCAACAAGGCTCCTCAATAGCAGAAAGGCCTTTTGAAATTCAGAAGAAAGTATGGCTCTTCTGACTCTATCACCTCACGACTCCTGATGATCGTTCTAGTTTGCACCCTCAATAATTCCACTACTGTTTTGCCATTTGCTTGCTACAACATACATGGCACCGCAGGGCCAGTTAAAGAAACCATTATTCATTACAATGGAGAGACAGTGTTCAATCAGAAAACTGCAACTGCAAGTTTTGCATTCCCGTCTCCCGTTCCAATCAGGACACAATTTCACAGGTTTCAATTTTGTTCACCTACCCCAGCACTTTCAGGGAGCTCTCCCACTGCCCAAACTTCCATGGCATCCAGTGTAAAATCCTCTTTAGCTGACAGCTGGGGGCTGTTGTAGGTGGTACATCGAGGTTTCGCTTTACTGTGTCCCTTCCCATAGTCACTGTCTATCCAGAGTCCAAAGTACCCATGTTGTCCACCCATACCCTGTGAACCAAAGCAGCACACTAAATGCTTGCTGCACATGTAAAACAGACTGGGCAAGTTATGAAACCTGGAGTATAAATTGCTGTTTTCAGTATTTATGCAACACTTCTATGGGTAGGTGAAAAAGGGTATTCTGAGTGAACCCGGGCTTCTGTACCCAAACCCAGTATTCCTGCAGATAAACCAGAATTCACCTGAGTGATACTGCCCTCCCTCTACGCTTTACAGAATACCGGTATCTGCAAGGACTTCAGCTGCGTACTGTGCCAGAAATACAGCTCACTGTCTTTTGTTTATTGGCCAACAGTTCCATTTTAAACAGGGTGAAAGGGCTCAGCTTTGCTGCCTCTTTTCCATTTAGAAAAGTATCTACAGAAACAAATAATGTAATTTGATGTTGTTTGCTTTCCTCAGAGCAAATTTACTCAAGACTGCTGCAGTTCCCAAAGTTATGGGCACATAATGCCACAAAATACTGCAAAGCTCTTTTGAAAACAGATGGTGTGTTGTAGCTCTGCAGAAACCCCTTTGCATCTGGAGAGCATTTGTGAGCTTGAGTAAAAGGAGCTTCTGCCACTGTAATCAGAGAACAGCAATAGCCTACGTGCAACTCCTGTACTCTAATTCTGTTGGACTTTCTCAGCCTTCCATAATTTAAAAAGCAGTTAGTGTGGCAGTGAGAACAACCAGTGAAAGGATCCTCAATTACATAGAACAGCTAACTTGTGCTGCTTCAGTGCTGCAGATACACACAGTCAATGCTTCCAGACAACAGGGAGGACTGCTAGAAGGGCTTGCGTGATAACCAAACCTGGCAAAAAGATCTTTTCCCAGAACCTCCATAAATTTAACCTATATAAACCTTATCTGCTTGGGTCAGACACAAATAAATTCCATTGGTACTTCAATGTACATATCAACTGTAAAGAAAAGCATAGCATCTATCAGTACTGTAAGCAGTTCTCCATCGTTATCCATAGTTCACACTTTACACTGATGCTTTAATGCAAAAAAAAAGAAAAAATCCTCCTACTAAATGTGTGGCACAAACACCACAGAGCAGGGATGAAAAATTCCTCAGAGAATAACAAGTGAAATAGATCTGCTCACAGTAACAGAAACAAAAACCACAAAACAATTCCAAACACCAGCCACGAATCCAATTTCCAAATTGTCATTTCTTAATACTTACAAGTCCATTTGGCATTGTTTGTTGGCCATGGTTCAAATACATGTAGTGGTCATTATACCCTGTACATGTGTATACAGCAAGAGAGGGGAAAACGGAAAATAGAAAGCATCTGTTGTCACCTGTAAACAGAAAAGCATCTGAGGTCAGACAACTAGCCAAGCAATAACTCACCTGCAAATAGGATAGGGAAAAAATATTGAAGAAGTGTAGCTGAATAAGCCAAAGACAGCAGCTGCAATCTCAGAAAGCCAATACCTCTCACTCTCATCAAGATCTAGACCTATTGTTTATTCTCAGTTAACTCTGTGCAGGGTCACAGAAATCAATGCGATTATATAGCTGTGACCAAGGGCAGTCAGAGGCATGACTAGTACATTACATTGCTTTGTAAGGGTACACCTAGCACAAGCTTGCATTGTATCGTCTGAAACCGGCCAACCACCAGACCCATACAAATTGATATGAGTGCAGACATCCTTAGTTCTGACTGTATAGATATGCAGATCAGTTTAGGGTCAAAGATTTAGAGTACAATTTTCATCACGCCTAGTTTTGTATTCAGAGGGACCTGCAGTGTGATTGTCTAGTACTCTACACATGTTGTTCTATCAGGAAAAAATACAAGGGCAAGTGTTGTGTAATGTAACATCATATTATATTAACTGACTGAAGTGGTAACTATCAAATACTAATCAAATCTAGGAACTGAGTTTTTAATGTAGCAAAAGTGAGGATTCCCAGCAGGACAGATTATCCAGAGTCCATAATTATTTTTTTTCAGAAAGCCATCACAAAAGTTCTTTCCAAAGAGTTACAAAAAAACCCTCTCTTCTCTCCAGAGGTTTCAAGGGAACAAAAAGTTTAGCTTGTCCAAAGGACCCTTTTGCTGCTGGATTTTAAAAGGGAAACAAAGGCAGAATTAGTGCACAAATGGCAACAGGAGGCTTAACCTGGTGTTTGGCTCAGCTGTTCTGAGATGGAACATTGCCATCTGCTGGACACGTTATTTAAGCTCTAGTTCATCGCCTGTGCTGTATTTCCTTCATTTTCATTTCAACTTATGCAGTTACAGGCATTGATAGATTTCACTGAAAAGAAAACTTGTTTCATGATCGGTAAGCCCTGCAACTTTAGAAGTCTTACAAAATAACAGACAAACTATAAACATTAATCAGTAACAAGCCTGACTGGGTACAAAGCAGGAATAACTTAGCATATATTTTATATTTTTCAAAAATTAGTGTTATTTTTGCCACAGGTAAATACACTTGGAAGTGTAAGAAATACTGCATGTCATGAAAGTAAAATGAAAATGACAGTATCCATTAAGTGGACAGGATTCTTGTACCCATTTAGAATAGGAAATGTTACCAGAGCCGTAAGATACTCAAAAAAGAAGAGTTTTACCTTGAAACTGTGGCTTCACCTCCCAGGACTGAGACGCAAACCCACCAAAGATATAACCATCTAAGTCCTTTAAGATCACTATGCAAGGACCTTTGTTCACTATATGCGCACATAACTGTGAAAAGCTTTCTCCATGAAGCCTAGAAGAAAATAAAAGACGCCACTTGTGCTGTAGCTCTGCAGGCAGATGGGAGTTGATGTATATGACGGATGGGATGTCAAAGAGACTGACAAGTCCTCTTCCTTTGACGCCTTTGCAGCCTGGAACCAGGTTCACTATGTCGGTGGTTTGGTCTGGGAGAGAATGCAGAACATGGAGGCCTTGTCTGATAACAACATTGAGAAAAACTGAGATCTGTGGAACTCGGTACACCCAATCCTGAACAACACTTTGATCAAAATTTGTCTCCGTCAGCTGAGGACCCACAGGTTTTGTCCCATCTAAATAATAAGATACACAGGAACAGTAGTAAGACTTCCAGCCTGTACCTTCAACCTATATTCAGTTGATTTTTAAGTGTAAACACAATATCCCATTATTTTAATGGACATTAAACAACGTATGAAAAGAGCCAGAGACAGTGAAGCGTCAACTACTTCAAGCAGATGCATCCACAGAACTGAGAAACATTTGCCTGTGACACCCAGTGGTTGGGCTGTCATGGTTAAGAAATACAGACTCCTGGTTACAACATATGAGATGTTCCTTGCAAGACAGCAAAATCTATTATTACAACAGTGCAACAGGCAAATCTATGCTTTGCAAAAGGACATACAGTCATAAATACATGCACATGCATCTGAACGCCCATCACCTGCAAGTCAGGTATTTGTAAAACAGACATGCTCCATGACAAATAGTTTTGGATGTCTACTTAAACCGGGACTTCAAACCAAAGCTCTACTGAATTTAGCGGAGAAAGACGGTAAGATAAAATAAATAAAATTCCCAAGTCATTTGCAAAGCACTAGGTTTGAGATACTGGTCTCACCATTTAAATTCAAAGACGAGACCCAAAGAGAAAAATTCTTGCGAGATCAGTGATTGTGTGAGCTCTGTGCCATTCTGGGATATACTACAGTAGCGCTACTTACCTGCAAGCTTCAAATCTGATAGCAGCTGAGAAGCCAGAGTCTTTACCCCACTTGCAGAATCCCTAGTATTCTCCAAATTCCAACCTTTCAGTTCCTTCCTGTAGTTCAGTACATGGACTACAGACATGATCAGATCCTCTGTGAACTTAAAAGGTTAAACCATCACCACTTTGGCATTTCTTAAATATAATTGTCAAAAGCTTCAAAGGACTTTCTGAAAATAAAGTCACGTAGTGCTGATTCTGTAATCCCAAAGGCAGAAATGTGTCTTCTCATGACAAGTCAGAAATAACAGAAATGCTATTTCAGTGTCACAGGTCTTGAAAAGTATCCTTTTTCAAGACATTTTGTAAACATTACTTCACCAAGCATCTCCATAAAATACAGCATGAAAGGAGGGGAGGTCCAAATTTTGCAGTGGTAAGAGCTGCTAGTGAATTACTGCTTCGTGAGATCCCGCTCTTCCACCTTGCAAGCTACGTATTTCATACATCTATCCTGCAACTAAAGCTCTACAAAGCATTTTGCTCAGTTCCCAGAAGCACCAGCCACACCACAACCCTTGCCATTTCTTAAATATACCCAGTCTCTGCACCCTTCAGAGTGAGCCTATGAACCATCAGACAAAACAGTCAGCGCACTTCGCAAAATCCAGATCCTCGTTCTCAAAGTAGGCAAGTCAGCATGGAAAAGCCCACAGCTGAGACAGTCATCCCATATAAACTGGTTTGCCTACACTGCCTGTCCAAGATCAGCAAGTCAGTGGTAAAGATATTAAAAAAATACAGAAGTCAGGAATTCCTGTTCTGAATCTTGTGCTTTAAAGATTACCTTCAAATTACCTACCCTCTCTGTTCTCTTACTGTCCCCCCAACACATATTTAACAGCCTGTTTACCTCTTGAATTTGTTTGCCCTTCACAGGCCCTTCTGTCTTGGAGATCATTCTCATTATTATGGTAATCTTCTCATCTGCATTCCCTTTTAAGAGGTTTGACATAAAAATTACAAATTGCTCCTTAGCAATCTGTTCACTCAGCCCTGACGATTTCCCAGGCAGGTCAATACTTTTCATTCCATTGTATAACCGAACAGTCATTTGCTCTGGCAATGGCTCCCGCACATATGCCTACAAGGAGAAAAATAGCAAAGAACATATTTTAACAATGAAGAATAACTAATATATTCAAGCTAATCTGTACTGAGATACACCGCTATGAATAATTTTAATTTCAAGTTTCTAATATCAGCAACAAACTTTTGTGAAAGGACTGGTTTTCCAAGAGAAAAAAAATACTCTATTTTTCTAGTATCTCCTTTGCAATACAATTTAGTGATTTAAGTTGATACTGTATTTCTACAAATGTCATGGACTTAAAAAAAAACAACTCTGCCAGTCCAACTGTAGGAGGACTAAAAAGGGAAGCTTTAATGAAAATCTAACAAACTCACACCTCTGATAGTTTATAATCTTTGCCTTAAATGGCTTCAGGAAAGTATCTGGAGAGTCTCGCTCCACCTGCTTTCCAAGCCACGCAGTGCAGCCTGCTCTGCTCCAGAAGCCATGTAGTTTCCTTCTAGTAAAGCACTGATCCTAAGCACCATTCATGAGGTTACGCTTGGGACCAAATCAACGTTACCAGACTCTTGCTAGATCAAACCTGCCTCATACAGGCATGCCACTGCAATAGTCCCTGCGGTAAGGAATTACGCACCTATAGGCAGCCTTTCAAAAGATTTTCATTTAAGTTGGCAAATAAAAAGGCAGGAAGGGAAAAGCCAAACGTTCATCAAACTTCACACTGAGCTAGGGGCAAAGCTAGAAAGAGAACTTCTTCCAGGTGCCATCAAATAACAGGCACTAAGGACCAGGTTCTTGGACATATTAGGGCTGAAAGGCCAGGCAGCAGCAGCACTGCTTCCAAACTGAAGGCGGCTAACACTGGTCTGTATGCAGATACGTTGCTAAATACCTTAAAATACCCTGCTTCTTTCATGGAGTTTTAATTTGATTCCATTAACTGTGTAGCACATATAAAAATGCACTTTTAAGACTACATTCATTTGGCCACTTGGTTCCTGCCTAACTGAAGTGATTAAGTATTGCAACGAATCATTTTCCTCTTCTTTCTTGATTAGAAAATGAATGCGACGTTAATCAGAATGCATAATGGATGTTAATTAGCTAAAACAGGGAGCTACAGCTTAATCAAGCAAAAATTTAATTCTTTCCTTCTAAGACAAGTGAAGAGATTAGAGAAGGTGATGCAATTGAGGGAGAAAGATATAACCAAATACAAACTGACTTTGTGACAACTTCTCAAGAAAAATCTGTAAATAATCACACACTGTGGACTCCAGGGGGAAGAATATTCTTCCCATTTTTCAAGTTTCTGTACAAATATTTTCATATGGCCCAACTTACTTCAGAATCAGGAAAGCTGCAAATTGACACAATGGTGCAATTTAAGAGATAAATACAAATCTGAAAGTGATTACTCATGTTAAACTGTAAGAAAAAGCTAAATATCCATCCTGCCCCAAAACATTAAGTATTAAATTGAGATGAGCAATCCTTAAGAACTTACTATTGCCACATCTTCAGTTTCTTTCTTTTCTATGTTCAATGCACTACACCCCAGATACCAAGAATAATAAATTGTCTTGCCTGTAGCGCTGCCAGAGTCAGAGTTTTCTTTGTAGCTTTGCCATTTTTTGCTCCAGCTGAGCCACTCGATCCTGATAAGGTATCAAACACTCCATCGATGTCAGACTGCTCCTCAGGAAGAAATCTGGAAAGGTGATTCTGATAGGCATTGCTTTCTGCGTTTCCCATCTTTTCAATCTGAAGCAAAGGAAAAGGAATAAAAAAGCCCCAGTAAACACATAAAGATATCACAATAGCCATGAAAGAAATATCAGACAGACGCAAGTTTTACAAGAGGAGTAAATTACTGGCCTTCCAGGAAATTATTATTAAAACTACTGTTGAGTCTCTGTAGTCACTGAGACTTAATGAACTTGAAGAACATCCATGAACAGTAACCACACTTCAAAAAAAGGACAATCTGTCAGCTCTTCACTAAGACCACCCTATCTACCAATTCAAACCTCATTCAAGTCTTACCAAATGGAACAACCAATGTGATTTAATGATTAAATTAGCTAAAGTGACCACAAGTCTGTCAGCTAGAATACATCAGTAACATGAAGGGAATAGCCTGATTATGGATTATTTATGACAGACTATGCTACATCTTTCTGATGCATTAATGGACTGAAGCCAAGTCTGCCAATAATATGTGGCACTAAAACACCATCACTGTAAAGTCTCTGAAGATGACATGAGAATGTTTTTTCTAAGGATGCAATACAAAAATCAAAAAGCTGCCAAAAATATTTAGGAAGACGACTCAAGACCGATTAAAAACACACAGCTTCACATGAAAGCAATAAATTGTTAAGAGCTGGTACCCACAGAATTAAGGTTGGTGGGGGTAGTTGATTTGGGGGTTTGTTTGTTTTACACATTTAATGGCACAACGATTTCTCTTACTGTCCCAGGATCCACCTGCATTACAGAGACTAATTTTTTAGTGTTGTCTGGGCCACATGCTTTGGCTTTCTCCCTGGTGCATCATGGCATGGACCTATACAGTGCCACAGGAAGGCTCGAAATCCCAAATTCCACCATGACTGCAATGACAGTCACCACTGGTGGGCCTTCCCACCCACCCAGACACGCGCCTGGGGTGACAATATAAAAAAAGATGAGACGTGGAATAAAACATCTTCTCATGGGTTTCTTTCCAGAAACCCCATGTCCTTTCTGGCACCTCAGTTTCGGTCTGGGATTCCCAGTTCCACAGAAATCTTTTTTGCAGACAAGCCCATCACAGCCCTTCAGCAATCTCAGGACTGTTTGTTAGCATAACCCAATCTTTCTGTCATTAACGGATGCTGACTTTGATAAACAACTGTATGTAAGAGGCTGGGTTAGGCTTCTTTACCTTCACTGAACAGTACAGACCCAAAAGGCTTGTTTGCCTACGATGAAGACGTTGATCGTGGCTGTAAACTTCAAAGGGTTAATGGAAACGGCTGTAACCTGGCAGACAAACCGTGAAGCCATTATTAGTTTAAGCAGCGAAGGAGGGGGATCTCCTGGACCACGGGGGTCCTCGACCCCTCTCCCTCAGCCCGGGGAAGCGCAGGCCGGGGCAGGTTCGCGCCATGACACGGCTGGCCCAGCCGCCTGGCAGGGCTGTCCGGGCGGCGGCGGGGCCGAGGCCCGGGGCTGACACACCGCGAAGACGGGATCGGTACAGGGCCGCGCAAAAGCGTTCGCGGTTGGCTATTTTGCCGGTTTATTTCCCGGTACGTTTAGTCCGTCCCTCCCCACCCGGTTGGGAACAGTCCCGGCGTGTGTTTTCCCCCGCCCCAAACCCGGCGACGAGGCAGAGCGTGAGGCGAGAGCCCCCTGCTCGGACGCGGGGCGGCGCAGCGGGCCCACCTGTCTGCTTACCGGCAGGGCACCCCCAGCCCCTCTCCGCCCCCCTGGATCGGCCTTTGGGCTTTCACGCACGCCCCGGCAGACCGGGCCCGAGCCACCCAGCGCCCGCAGGCTGCCGGGCTGGGGCGGAGCGCGGCGGGGGCAGGCGCTGGGCCGCGGCGGAGGATGGCGCCGCGTGGTGCCGCCCCTCAGGCGGGGGGGGGTGGTGGGGCGGGACCGGCGCCTCTGGCGCAGCGACGCGAAGGGGCGAGGCGAGTGGAGCGGGAGCCGGCTGCCGAAAGCGGTGGGAAGCGAGCCCCGGAGCTGAGCGAGGCCGCGGTGGCCCTGCTCCCTGACGGAGCCCTCCTCCCTGAGGGGGCCCTGCCCCCTGACAGAGCTCTGGCCCTAAAACATGGTTCAAAACCAAGGTGACAATTCAGAGTTGTAGCTGGGGCAGACCCACCACCCCTGGCAGCCCCTGGCAGAGCTGAAGTGCCTGGGTGCCCGGTGCTGAAGGGATTTTTAAAAGCGCCGGGGCAAATGGGGTGCATTAAGAAGAGTGTGGCCAGCAG
>VZSC01003560.1:127833-173217 GCA_013398225.1 Steatornis caripensis | reverse complement strand
ATGTATTAGATTGATTCCTAGCACCTCCTGAGTCTGCTGGACCCCTCTTTGGTATCCAGCCCATTTTGAGCACGGGTATTTTGCATGCAGCAATGGGGATTTATGCAACCAAGCCCCACTCTAGAGCACTTCAGTAGAAGATTTCTGAATAATACATGAGAAAAATGTTTCTTCATCAGGGACAACCCTTTTGCGAGCTAGGCACATCCCACCTAATGCTGGCCCTAGTACGCACCCTCCTCTGGTCCTTGTAGCTCCAGGCACAAGTCAGGGCCGTCAGACAGCCCTGAGAGTGGAGGTAATCCTCAAATCAGTTCAGTGTCCCTCACCCCCTCCCTTTCCTTCCTTCCAACTAATCAGTTTAGGAAATTTATGGTATTTACAACTTGGCTCCGATCTTTTGTTTGTGAGAATNCACTTTCCATTGTTGAACTTTGCTAATTTATTATGTATTAGATTGATTCCTAGCACCTCCTGAGTCTGCTGGACCCCTCTTTGGTATCCAGCCCATTTTGAGCACGGGTATTTTGCATGCAGCAATGGGGATTTATGCAACCAAGCCCCACTCTAGAGCACTTCAGTAGAAGATTTCTGAATAATACATGAGAAAAATGTTTCTTCATCAGGGACAACCCTTTTGCGAGCTAGGCACATCCCACCTAATGCTGGCCCTAGTACGCACCCTCCTCTGGTCCTTGTAGCTCCAGGCACAAGTCAGGGCCGTCAGACAGCCCTGAGAGTGGAGGTAATCCTCAAAGCAGTTCAGTGTCCCTCACCCCCTCCCTTTCCTTCCTTCCAACTAATCAGTTTAGGAAATTTATGGTATTTACAACTTGGCTCCGATCTTTTGTTTGTGAGAATGCAAATGGAAAGTTGTGGAAGCTTGCTGGGTGCTGCTTTGTGATATGCTGATTTCTTACACCAGGCTCACCCTCCTGCCAGGCAGCTGATTGAGTTGCCACCTTCCCAACTACTCTTTTTCCCAGGCAGCTGGAAGGTGTGGTGCCACCAACATTTTTTTAGTGGCAAAGCCAGTTTAAGAAATTCCTGCCTCCACGCCTTCGGTTGTGTCAATACAGCTGTCTGGGGAGCTGTTTGGCAGTTTGGATGGCTTGCACGGTCACGTTAAAAGAATATTTGGGAGGGAGTATTTTTATACACCTGGCTGATGTCAGTGGTCTGGTCAGAAGGGACCTGCACAGCAGAGAGGACACCAGGCTACAGCAGGAACAAGCAGGCGGTGGGGTGCGGGGGAAATCCTTAAACCAACTTTGCCACCAGTGAAAACATCATCAGCTGACACCCTGTTGGCATCCCAACCCTCCATGGCGTCACAGGCACCTATAAGTTACATACTAGTTGATCCTTACCTACGCAACAGTCCCAGTATATCTCACTGGAGGCTGATGGAGACTCACCACCAGGTTTCCATGGGCAGCCCACCTGAGACACTGCCAGCACCGCTTGCTGCCTTTCCCTCTTCAGCAGTGGGCTGGGTGAAGGCTTCTCATGGGCATGTGGAGCCCCTGCATGCCTCTAAGTCAGGCTGCCATTCCATAGGATTTATAAAAAAGAGGCTCCTGGAGGCAGGGGGATGCAAATCCCATAAGAAATCAAGAGATTGGATCTGGTGCACCTTTAGGAAGAGGGCTCCAAGGAGACCTGCCCTCTGAAAATGCCTGGTCAGTGAAGCTACAGCTTGTGAGAAGCATGAGGCTTTGTATGACTCTCAATAGAGCAAAGACTGTCCCTGTCAAACCGAGATGGACCATGCCCTAGGATGAAATGGATAGCCCACACTGCTGACACAGCACAGTAATGCTCAACTCTCTTGAAAATACCCTGCAGAAGCTGGAAATGGGGGATGGAAAGTCTCAGTGGATGCTAAAGATAGCCAAAGCCAGAGGGTCCAGGAAAGGTATGGAGTGCCCTCCAGAGAGCTGTCCCTCCTGGAGAGCATCTGTTGACAAGTTCAGTGGGGACCTGATCTTTCCTTGGGGGCACCAAGCAGAAAGGAGCAAAGTGGGCGCTCCCGTCTGATGGAGTCACTCACCCTCAGCCCCGAGCAGCTGACTTGTTCTTATCTCAAAGACGCTGAGATTTCCCCATGCGACACCGAGGAGCGATTCATGATATCCCAGATTAATGGACTTCCAAGTGAAGCAGGTGTTTTCAGAACGGGTGAGGCTTAGAAGAGGGTTTTTATGCTGAGTCTTTGTGAGCTGGGGGAAGTGAGGGCGCAGGTGTGTCAGACTTGGCTGCCACTGGCGGCAGAGGTTAGCTCTTGCAGCTGAACCCGTTGCACAGGGGGTGACACACAGGCAGTCTTCAGTCGTCTTTTTGAGCCGGGCCACCAACCTCATTGGGTTTCCTTATTCTTGGGGCAAGAATTTCTTTCTGTTTCTGAAGCATTTGGGGAACAAGGGAATTTTGTCTGTTTGTGTCTCCTGGATTTGCAGCAATTCCTAATTACACTGGAAGAGACGACGGCCTCCCTCCTGACAGCTGCTGCTCCTAAGATAATGATCAGCACAGGGTGCTGAAGATCAGATCGCCTGCCTCACGCCCCTGGGGGGTAGAAGTTGTGATAGTCAAGGCTGGAAGTGTGCAGGGATGACAGCATATCAGATTCAAAACAGTGTCGTAAGCTTTGTAAGCCTTTGCTCTACAACTTCAGTGACATGAAGAACAGCTTTAGTCTCAAATTGGTAGTTTACGGGTATCACTTACTAGACCTGTTCTCCAGAGAGTAAGATGAAAATAGATTATAACAGAGAACAGGATGCAGGATAAGAGTTATCCACCCCTCAGACTTCACTGTAGGGGACAGCAAGCCACATTTCATTGCTGGTGGTCAGGCAGCCAAGAGTTAGCAAGGTATTAGGTGCACCCTGCCCCACCTGAGCAGTTCCCCTCTCCTCTCCACCCATTCCCCCTTCTCCGTGCCCAGCTGGCTGGAGGGATGGGAAGGGTCCTAAGACCCCAAGCATTTCCCAGCCCTGAGCACTCATCCAGTGGGTCTCTGTGTCAGCGGCCCTGCCGGCCCACGTGGAAATCACGTGAAAGCAATAGTAAACAGGTAAAGAACACAGAACAAGAAGAGCAGAGCAGTAGTTATCAACAGTGACATAAGGACTAGTGTTGGCCTAGTTTGAGCAAGAGGCTGGACTAGAGATCTCCAGACGTCCCTCCCAGTCACCACTGCCATGATTCTGAGTCACTGATTTCAAGAATTCGGAAAATTTCTGTGTTCTCTGAGACACAGTACCATCTGAGCCTGGTCCCCAGGCCTCTACCAACAAAAGGTGAATGTGCGACTTCTGTGAAAAAGTGGCACCAGTACAAAGAATGAAGGTCCAGGAGCAAGGCAGTAAAACAAACCTCTAATCCTGCCATAAGTCATGTAACCTCAAGCTGAAATCACAAGAATCGAGTAGATGCACGGGACGAATTCCCAGGTGCCATGGAAATAACTGGTCCACAGCTGTCAGAGAAATATGGGAAATGAGAAAGGTAAAAGCACCAGCCTGGGGAACAGCAGTGGCTTCTTGAGCAGAGAAGATGGCTAAGAGATTCAGGCCTGGTGAGACCACTGGCCAGCACAACTGCTGAGTCTTGCAGACATTTTAAAACTTGTGCTTGTATTAAAATCTGTCTGAGAAAAGCAGTTTTGCAAGAAAAACACACTGAATTAGGTTGGGTTGTCTGCACCTGACCCAGGGCTGGGACTCTGGGGCTGTAGCTGTGTCCTGAATTTGGGGGTTTTGAGCCAAATTCATGAGATGCAGCAGACTAAACAGATACCTAAGCAGCAGCATTAGGACTGATCAAAACTGATCTCTGCTTTTTGTTGGCAAGGCTTAGGTACATCCTGATGGAGAACTGGCAAAGGAGCTTGAAATCGAAATGTAAGCAAAGAGTTCAGTGTCAAGTGCATGTGTCAAAAGGAGAACCAGCTGGGATCTGCACAGAGTAATGGGTTAAAAAGCTAATTGGTTTCTCCAGGGACCAAGAAAACGGTGCCAAGGGTTTTGAAATTAGCACGGAAGATAAAAAGGGAAAGATGAGTAAGTATGAGAGAATACTGCAAGCATGAAACGAGCCTCTTCAAACAGGTCATCGCAAGGAACCGGTTAAAAAGTGAGCGTAACCAACGTGTTTGTCAACAAGCTTTGGGTTTCTGCTGCCCACTTAGAAAGTGGTTGATTAAGATATGACAGTAACGAGTACTTTGGCAGCAATGAATACTGTTTTATTTCAGGCGAAGGCTGTGATTCATGTTCCTTGCACTTCGTTTCTTTTGAATAATGCCACTTCGGACTGTCGATGTAGGCAAAAAGGAGGGCGCACAGGGATGTGTGTCCAGCACGCACCCCCAGAGCAGAGGCCAGCAGCCTTTCCTTCTCGGCTACATCTGAAAATGCCAAAAATCTACCAAGCCAGCCCTTGCTCAGCTCTGGGGATGCCCGCCACCAGTAAACAAGGTTCATCACAAACTCATCCCACATGAAACTGCAACAAATTTCAGCTCTTAACTGGAACTGAACAAGTTGTTCTCGGTTTTGCACCACTCCCAAGGTGAGGGCTTCCTAAGCGAACACAGGTCATTGACGTGTGTCCTGCTCTCTCTAGGGCATGACAAAACTTTCTGATTGTTACAGCATGTGCTGATAGCTTTGCTACCTATCCTCACACACCACTGGAAATGTTTTCACACGTGAAAATTAATTTGAATGCATATTTTGTTTCAACCCTTAATAGGAACCAAATGTTTTGCAGTTCAGGTTTTTGAGACACGAGCATAATGACAATTTTTGGATTGTAAATTTTAGTTAAGAAGTATTTTACCCTCTTGTCTTCCAGAATTTCCTAACAGTGTCCACGTCTGGTTCACGTAAAGTTACAGAAACCAGGTCAGACTGGAAAACACAGACGAGCCTGGCAGTCACTGGGCGCTACAGAAATGTCTCCCAAAGAGCCCCTTCTGCACAATGACATTTGCTACCAGATTTATTTCTCATTAGCACTGCTGGCTGCACTGATGGGCTGTTGTCTCCATTAATTTTTTTCCGTTAAAACCACAAGTGCATGATCCTGCCTGTGGGAAGCGTGCGTAGCCTGGCTGCTTCCCAGAGGCTGGTTGCTCAGAGCACGGTCCTTGCTGCACCTCTCCTTGCTGGGCTGAACCGCACAGATAACGGCCTCCGTCCTGCATCATCTCCAGGTATTCCTCCCATTCTGGCTGCCACGATGGGGACTCTGGAGAGTCCTGCCTGGCCCTCATCCCGGGAGATAAAGGGAGGGAGTAAAAAATGTGGCTGGAGGTCCTGCTGTCCACCTCCCACTGCCCTGCCTGCCACAGGCACAGCAGCAGGGGCTCCTAAAGCCGCTGTCACGTCATGCAGATGGCTAACAGCACTGCGCTCCCAGGGGATGCCCCACCACCCCCACAGTAAGAGGAGGGAACGGCCTCTTCCACCCTGCTGTGAACAGGGCATCGCCGCCAGAATGCACCGGGCTGTTCCGCAGCACTGATGGAGGCGGGCACTGCCAGCATCCCGGGGCAGCCAGCTCTCATCAAGTGGCCTATTGTTTCAGGGACTAACCTGATGGCGCAAAAGGCCACTGGTTTTGTCAGTGCTGGACGTTTCCTTCTGGCAGAAAAGGTTATCAAATGGTGATTGAAGTCCAAATGTGCTGACGGAAAATGCCCTTCCTTTGCCGAGCGTCTCCACCAACCCTCTGCCCGTCTCTGCCAATCTCCACCCCAGCAGCCGCTGTCCCACAAGGCTGACGCAGGCTGATCGCAGGCTGCCCGGCTCGCTGCGCTGGGCTGGGACCAGCAGTGCTGCCGGCTGCGTGCCTTTCACCACTCTCCGATTGGCAGCAGAGAAGCATGGACGATTTTGGTGCTTGTCCTTCCCCAGTTGCCCACACACCTTCAGTGGGACTGAGAAGGGCCAGCCCAACGCAAGTAGAGCACCAAGCTTTTCCCAGGTCAAACACAATGTGTTTGATGAGAGCCTGAAAATACTAGCTTTACTTACGGCTCTGTGGCGGCCTGAGAGATGGAAATGTGCCCAAGGCAGTGCCAGTCCATGACTACCCACACAACCAGCTGCCTGGGGCTGTTTTCAGCTCATGTCTCCACCCTCTCTAACCTATCTCGCTTCCAAATCTGTCTTCTGAGAGCCCACACCACCAGCTCCAGGCACTCACAGAGGAATGGGGCCAGTGCCAGCCCAATCCTGTCTCTCCAAGGAGCCCCAGCCATCTTTCTTTCCTGTCCCAACATGCTGCAAATTGATCTCATGAATGGCGACCTGCTGAAGCCCTGTCAGAGGCTGAGGCGGCTCCACAAGAGCTATTTTAACTTGTTCATGATAGCTAGAAGATGCTGCCCTCTCCTAGCGCCCTCCTTCATATCCAGGACATCTCTGTCCTTCCCTGACCAAGGCGGCAATGAAATTTCTTGGTTCCACCAATGTGGGAGCAGGGGAGGATGTAGGTGAGAATTGCCAATTTGCATGCTCAAGAGCAATGTGATATGGTCCTCAGCCCAGCCAGCAGCAAAGCGTTTTATGGTAGAAGACCAACCAAACGGATTGAGAGTTTGCAAACGGGCACAGAGAGGACCTCAAGTTTTTCTGCTTCTTGTGGGCATTAGGAAAAACTCTGCTGTATTCTCTGTTGGGTTCAGGGAAGTATTTCCTTACATCCTGGGACATTTTCAAGATGGGATGAAACTCCACAGACCTCATACTTTGAAAACTTCCGCTGTGCATGCACCTTCTCCTGTTGGTAGCTTGCACTTCTCCATGCATGAGTCCCCACAACATGTAGTCTAGGTTAGACATTAAACATTAAGCATGATATTTAGAAATGACTTATAAATTATAAATTATGCTGCTGCCAATCTGCCCAGCAATGCTGAAGTTTAAGGAAATTGTCTCAGTTCTTCCCCTCACAAGGAACTCCTGAGATCTGTCTTTTCCAAGAGGCATCTCAAACGCTCTTCTTCACCCTCTCCTATGAGGATCCTTAGAAAGATGTTGGAGTCTCCTTTTTGGAGATCTTCAAAACTCAGCTGGACAATGCCCCGAGCAATGGAAGGTCTAAACAATTTGAAGTCAACCTTGCTTGGAGCAGGAGTTGGACCAGAGACCTCCAGGCACCCCTCTGAACCCAAATAATTAATGGCTTAAGGAATTTGCTAACTGAGAGCTTTCTCCTAAGGGAGAACTTGAGTGACTTCATCTTGGCCTGAACTTCACCCTTCTAGGTGAAACGGGGAAGCTACTTGCTTCAGCCTGTCCTTCTCTCCAAGCATTGCTGAGCGTAACAGACTCAGGCCAGTGACCGAGGCTCCAACAACTTGCCCCTGCTTTTGGCAGCACCTATACGGAGGAAGATATGCCAAAGTACAACACAGGAGTCAGGGTATCCTTCCCCCTTCTTACATGTGTCTGTGCCTCACACGTGCAAAATTCGGTGATGCTCAGCTGCACCAAGGCAAAGTCAAGTGGTGGCAAAACCATTACCCAAGTCCTCATAAGCTGGAAATGCCTGGGATACGAGATCTTTCAGAAACCCTGCACCCATCATATGACCCAGCTAATGTGATCCCAATGCATCAGCAGACAGATCTCCAGTGAAGAGTAGGAACCATGAAAGACATCGTATAAGTCATCAGCAAGACCAGATCTGCTCATGAACTCTTCAGAGAACTGAGGGATGTGAGGCCTGCAATTGCAGTGATGGGAAAAGAAACCTTTTCTGAGAGCAGATGCTGCATGAGCGTGGCCTGTTTAGGTGGTAAGATGAAGGCTGCAAGGGACTGCAGATGTCTGGGGAACATTATGGAGTCTGGGAGGGAAAAGTTAAGGTCACATTTCAGCTGCTAACCAGAAGAAAGTTCTCAGATGGGTTGTGCAGCACCGGAGCCTTGTCAATGGATCTTCTGAGCCCATCTGCCTCACCAGGATCGCACCAAAAGTTACCTGGGATAAGCCTGCAATCGACGTCGGTGAGGTGCTGTCCTCAGGAGCTCCTGTCTTTCTCCCTTGGCTGAAGAGGGATGCGAGACAGCCATCTTAGGCAGCTGCCCGGCATTTTCACAGCTAGAGTCAGGTGAGTTGAATTTCCCCAGCGTGTGCCTTACAGCACAGGTTGGTTTAACCCGTTTAACAAAACCACCCAGCGCGTCAGTGTTGGAACACGCAGGAGCATCCAGGCGGACAACTATAACCATTTCCATTCAGCAGGCAGAGGAAGCCAGGCAACGAGCCTTAATGGGACGCTGGGCGCAACCACACCGCAGCAGATCCCAGCCGAGCTGTGGAATCTGGCACGGGTAGTGCTGCAGCTTTCCAGGCCTGGGCCCTGGCACACCTGGCGGTGTATGAGGGGGCTCATGGGTGAGCAATATTCTTAGTGGCGACCTTCTTAGCATGTAAGCACAAATGAGAAAGCACTCAGTTGGCAGCCTGGTACTGGCCAAACCACACCGTCAGTGTAATGCTGCACCGGCAGCCGAAGAAATCAAAACTGTGGAGGCACTGTTGTTTTGGACTATGTTTCCGTGTCTTTGAATGTGTGTAACCCTAGGAATGTGTTGTTCCATCCATTAGATGTGCTTCGCTACCCTGCTCTTGATGTTAGTATCTCTTAGCGTTAGGCTAAGCAGACATGCCTGCTCTTGTTTTACCAGGAATCCTTCTGGGGCTTTGGCTCAGATGAGATATTACAATGCGTGGATCCTTGCCAACTTTTAGCCTGAGAAGGCACTTTGCCCACCTTCAGCAAAGCTGAACGGCACACTAGGGTTTGCAGTGTGAACCAGCTGTCAAGGATGAGTTATACCTCCTGCCCTGAAGGGAGCAGGAAGAGACGAGGCAGGGAATATCTATCCAAACAAGTTTGTACACACGTATGATTTGTAATATGCTGCCTAGAAGATACTAACAGCCATGGCGTGGAAGGCTTTGGAGAGCGCTGCTGCCGCAGCCCTGCCCCTCCAAGGAGGGTGGGACAGGCGTGCACAAGGCACTCTGCTAGCATTTGGCTACCCCAACCCAACGTCTGCGGGTGGTTTTGGGAGCAGCGCCGCCATGCAGCGCTGTGAGGACACAGAACAGTTCAAACTCGGTGAGTTGGTGACTCCTTCATTTACCTGGCCTTGCAGGAAATTCCTCATGCGGTGACAATGAAGCTGCCAGGTGTCATTGACTGCACATGAGGGCTGTTCCATATGCATCCTGCAAGGCAGGAGGTGATTTTGGAGTGAAGACTTTGTTTCATAGTTCCATGTTTGAAGAGCAACCCATGCTCTTTCGCCAAGAGAGAGACAGCAGATTTTACTAGCACCAAGGATAAACAAAATATCACTAATGATTGTGGTTAGGCCCTAGGTAGATGTTGCTCTTAGATACGCTGCTGGCTTCTGAATCATTCCAGGGGAAAATTAGCAAAGTGCTAGACACCTCACCAGAAATCAGAGTACATCTCAGGCATGACTTCCCTGGATCATCTCACTCTCCCCTCTCCGAGCCACACTATTCCAACTAGGGGTGCGAGCAGAGAGACCACCTCTAAAAAAATATATTGGGGAATAATAAGGTACCAAAGCAAATTCTACCATTGGAAAATCTCCCTGGAGAAGCAGACACAGAAGCTGGCTGATGGTGTTCATCCCGCGGGGCAGTTAAACTCACGGTGAGTGTGACCCTGCAGACTACAGAGAGCCGACAAGCAGCCTTGCCGGGCAGCGGCGCCCGCCCTGACACCACCTCCCTCCACTGCCCTCACCCAAGGCAGCCTTGCTTTTGCACCCTGAGCCTGCCAGGGAAACGCCTGCACACGCTGGCACTCGAAGGACAAGCTTGCTACTCACGTCCAAAGGGAGCCTAAGATGAAACAGGTTTATTTGTTGTCATGAGCTGAGCCTCCACCACCTGCTCTGGCCTAGAGTGGGCCTGGTCCGCACCCTCCAGGAACACCTTTCCTCAAGACCTTTGGTCTTTCCAGCTGACTTGCTGGCTGACGGGAAGCACGCCGGCTCCCAGCACTCCCAGCCGTGTGCATGCCATAAACTGTTCCTGGGAACCCCTGTTGCGTAACTAATGGGAGACAATTGCATTCAAGCTAAGCAAGGAGTTGACCGTGTAATCAGAAACAAGTCATGAAAGAAAATATAGGCTTTGAAGGTACCTGCCACAAAGTCAGCTCTTGTCTCCCAGATGCCACCTTCTGCCAAAGCTGTCCGAGGGCAGTAACGCAGGGGGTGCCCGGTCTGACACTGATGCTCCCTCCGCTGGGGAGCTGGGTCAGAGGCTTGCTCTGCCTGAAAAATATGCAAAAAAATCCCTGAATGCGGGACCAGCCCCCTGCCTGGGGGAGCTGCACGCACCCAGCTGGTGGTCAGGGAGGCATGGGCATCCCAAGGACGATTACGTGCCACAGCCTCAGCCACAACATCTCCCTGCCTTTTCTTCAAGGCAGGACCTCTTGCTCTGTGTCGTGTGGTTGCTGAGCTCTCTTGCCACTCCATTCCCCCAAGGACAACAGGCTTCTCAATTTCTACCTGGCAGGCTGGGACACCTTGGTTTCCTCTCCCCTCATTTTCAGAGCTTCACATGAAGGTACCAAACGCAAGCATTTCCCATACTCTTCCCTGCTTTGTTCCCTATCCGAAACAGCCTCGTGGATTTTCCAAGCTTTATCAGCACTTTCTATATCATACAATTTGAGAAACGGTGACTGCACACACATCGCATGTTGTCACATGCCGGTAGCTCAATTCTACCTCTGGAGAAGACGATACCGGGGATGAAGAGAGCTGAGCAGGGTGAGCATCCCATGCCCCAGTGCCTCCCAGAAGCGTGTTCCTATCCCGAGCTTCCCTGCCAGCACCTGCCCCCAGTCCCGTCCCGCAGCCTGCATCTGTCTCGACTCACTCGCTGTGCACGCTCTCCAGGGCAGGAACTGCTGCCTGCTCCTACGACCGCAATGTCTGAGCACAACAGGGACCCGTGCCTGCCCGTGCATGCTGCCTAATAACAGCAACAGGAGAGGAAGAGGACACAGAGGCACCCGAATAAAGAGGATGTGGATCCAGCCACCCCTGTAGCTGATCCAGCACCATTCAGAGCCCCACAAGTCTGATGCCCAGGAGGAATTAGCACGATCGGAAGCTCTAGCCTCTCAGGAGCTGCTCCCGTGGGACTGGCTTCAGCACAAACGGCTGCTGCCAGATTAATTTCACTCTGGACTGTGATCTGCTTGAGCTGCCTTGTCCAGGGCTGCGGAAAGGATTTGTTCTGCTGACAGGTAACCCTGGCAGGGGGGTGTTCCTGAGCAGCCTCTGGCACCGAGGGGTGTTCCCACTCTTTCCGTACTGGTGCAGAGCAGAGTAAATCCTCTTTGATCAATGCAAAATCAGGTGTAAAACAGGAGTATCCAGCCCAAGCCATTTAATTCTCCGAGATCTAAGCAGGCTTGTAATCTTCATCAGCGTTGCTTCCTGCTTGAAATGCTTTTCATTAGCTGCTCATTCAGTGAACACAACCACTTCTGCTACCTCAGCAAAACACATGCCACGCTTCTTGCTCAGCAGCAGAAGGCAAACATTTTATTGCATTTTAATCACTGGCAGTTTCGGCAGTCGCTTCCTGGTCTCTGTGTTTTTTCTACCGAATCCTACTGAGCAGCCTCCATAAACTTTGATTGCACAGACGTGCTTGACCAAACGCGATCCGGTACCTCCTCAGCCTCCCAGTAGCTGCACAGCCTGATGCAGTTCCTGAGGAAGCTGAAGGCTGAGTGCTTGGTTATCTCAGCGGCCTCTCGCTCCGTCTCTGGAAGAAGTGAGACAGGCTGAGCACAGCTGTTCGGTTGCAAAGGTTGGCTGCCCTGCCAAGACCTTTGCCATGTCATCGATCTTGCTGGGAAATTGCATACAAAATTTTTCTTCTGAAAATAACCATTTCTTGGAGTTGAAATGTTTCAGAGGAACATTTCAATGCCAAAAAAAAAAAAGTAGTTTTGAGTTGCAAAATGGAGAAAACCCACTGATGGGGTGCCCTTTTGCAAGCCAGCCATCAAGGAACCAAGCCAAGCAGACCAGAAATCCTCTGTGAAAGCGGTGCAGCCCTCTGTCAGGACAGGATTGAGACTTAGTCTGACATTGCAGTTTCAAGCCAGGAACTGTTGAGTGACTGGGGAAGGGCACAGTCCCAGCCCTGACTGATTGGGTCCAGCCTAGCTACCCAGGATCTGTTTGCTAGATGGCTCTCCTGGGTGCTGCTCGAGGACAGGCCCTCCTAAGCCGTCACCTGCAGATTGCTGCCTTTCCCCTGGGCACACCATGCTCCGCAGCTCGTGACCCCCTGCTCCTCTCCCAGGCCCAGTCTGCCTGTGCCTCTGAGTCACATCGAGTGTTTAAAAGAAAACTTTGGTGCCTCGTTTCTTCATTTTCCTGTGTCTGGGGGTTTTCCAGCCTCTGATCCACACCCTTCAAGCTGCTGCAGTGGAACTGGTTCTCCTCCCTTGGGCATGATCCTTAACGTGCCCGTAATTCACTCACAGCCCCTGCACTGAGGTCAACAACCCTGTTCCTTTGTTCTGATCCTGCTTCCAGGGCAAAGCATGGGCAGGAGATGGGCAGGGAGTGTGTTAGAGCCCCCACCAGCTGCTGATGGGCCGCAGACAGGCAGCCGTAAACTGAGAGTCCAAGGATGGCACTGACCACCGCGTGGGGCAGTGGCAGCGGGACCGCCTGCATCCCTCCAGCGGCATCAGTCGTGCTTGGGCAGCCCACTTGGTTTTGGCAGAGTCCTTCCCAATTTACCCCCATGAAAATGAATGGCAGGATCGGGCCCAGCACGAGTGTCAGTTTGTGGCTATCATCGGCTGTGACTTGCCGGGTGCAATTCCCTAAAGAAGTGGGTAAATGCTGGGCACAGAAACCCCAGGGGAGCAAGAACAAAGGCAGGTCCCTTCTCCCTCGCTCAGCATTATCTAGGATCGATCATTGCCGTGATGTAACACAATCCCCTCCGCTCTGCTGCCTGCCTCTCGCCCTGCAAAGTCATGCTCAAGCGATTTTGTTTCAGGGTAACACTGAGTTAATTTGTCTGAAGCCCTGTGGGACTTCCCAGGCAGCCCTTTCCAGCAACGGGATTTTGCTGAGTCTGCAAAATAATGGAGCATGGGGAGTTCATGGGCCCCAAATTCTTCACTTTTTCTCCACCAGCTCTGGCTCCTCGGAATTACTGAGGTCCCGGGTTGCCCCAGGACAGTGGCTCACTGAAATGGTCGACTTCGGTATTTTCTCCACTGCACAAATTTTGCCAGGCCTTCCTCCTCCCCCCCAGCACCCTCAAGGTCACACTGGGAGGTTGTGTGAGCTGATGAAAGGGAACAGGGAGGGGAAAAAAAAGAAAAAAGCCCAGCGAGATGAAAACTGATCCCAGGCTCCAGCTCCAGCCTGTTCCCTTCGGCCCCTCTTGGCTCGCTCTGCGCCGCCCCGGGACGTTCGCTCCTTGCACCCGCGACGAACTGTTGAGATGGTTATGAAAGGAATTGTGCATTCAGGTATTCTAAGAACTGCCTGACTCTTTTGTCCGGAGAACGGATGGGAAAGCTTGCGTCTTAGTGCCTGCTCCTTAAGTAAAGGGTTGTGTAACCCTGGCATGCTGCAGTGCTCCTGCTGGCAAGCGATTAGAAACTGGGCACAAAACAGCGTTTGAATGCCCAGCTGGGCAGAGAAGGGCCTCGCTGGGGAGCCCTGACCCTCCCTCACCCCACTCATAACCTGGCGGCTGCTTCTCTGCCCAGGAGATGCTCAGAGATTTACCAGCAGCTTGCATGTCTACGAGTAATTTAAATATGCCTGGCACAGTTTCCTGGCCCTGAGGCCACTGACGCAGAAGATCTATTAAACTTTCCTATCCTCCAAGTCAGGATGGATGCATCCAAGTGCAGAGGGCAGTGATATCAAGTCCGTACCGCCCTTAAATTTTTCCAGGAATTGTTTCTGAAAGCACTAGTTGGGTTGACCCCAAACCATGCCAGGGACCTGCAATCACGGTGAGACCTGGGAATATTCTTGGTGGCCACGGAGGCATTCCAGTGCAGGTCCCTGTGGTGCCAGGACCCTCTGGCATCCCGAGATTTGCCACAGCTGGAGCAGGATGTGCCCGGAGAGACAGCCCCAGCAGGAAGCAGTGACTTGCACAAACTTATCCGAATAGCACGGGGCAGCGGCAGCGGGCTGAAGCATTGTGCCGGTGTGCTCAGTCCTTGAGCTCCGGCTGTCCGACGCTAATGGGTGTTGTGCATTCCCATCCCACCAGCAGAGACCTGCAGCTTTCATTGCACTACCACTTCTGTTGCTAACTCCCCAGCCTGCCTTAGGGACAGGATGTTTTCTCCTCCGATGCTGTCCTACACCCAGCTACAGTCCAGCTGCTGCAGAGGATTTGGTTTGGGTGCATCCCTGTCTGGCTGTACGTCCAGTGCCTGCGAGAGGGCTGTGCGCAGTGGGAGCGGCGAGAAAACACCGCTTTTACTGAAATTACACGGGAAAGCAAGATGAGGCTGCCCTGGGACACGTGCCAAAAAGGAGCCGAGAGCAGCAGTGTGGGCTGTCCCCTAAACCAGGGCTGGGACTGCAAACTGCCTCCCATCGCAGCTCCTCACCTCGGGCCAGTGCGGGCAGAGGCCAACAGCACCCTTGGCGCTGCCTCTTTGGGACGCAGATGCTGCAGATTTCACGTGGGGGAAGGGATGAGGTTAGGACACCTGCAGCATGAAAGTCACTGGCAAGGCTGCGCATGTCCCTGAAAATCCCTGCTATTGTTTGAAGCTCTCCTCGGCACCGCTGGGATTTTCCTGCCTTGCTTCCTAAAAGCCCCACCATGGTTTTCAGTGCTAATAAGGTGGAAAGACAGAGGCTTCGTGCCCGTGCTTCAGGAGCTCTAGTTTCACTGTTCTTCCTACTGCTGATGGCAATGGCACTACGGTCTCCAGCAAGGTCATTTCAAGATTATTTTTCATCCTACCGCAAAGCTGAGGAGCTCTTGGCCTGCCAGCGCACCACGGGACAGAGCTGCACAAACGGGACAGCATGCCCAGCTCCCACCCCCGCACGAAACAGCCCCAGAGAGAGCTCTGCCCTTCAACATTTGCCCCTTCCTGAGGCAAAGCATCTGGGAGGAAAGTCTTCACAGAGAGAAGCTCTCTTCCCAAGGAAAACTTTCCCTGACACCCTGTGTCCACGCAGGACAGCTGAGCTCCCCAGAGGCTTGTGTAAACCAGGAGTCTTTGGAAGTCTGGAGCTGGACCCTTAGTACCTCCCTCTGCCTCTCTCCACAAGACTAGCTCGGGTTCACCCACACGGAGTCCTGCTTTCGGCCTGCGCAGGAGCACCCTGAGCAGCCTGGGCAGGTGCACCCACAACCGGAATTTCTCTTGCAGGTCTCTAGGCTTCCCTTTGCTCAGGAGTGTGCTGAGCAGCTCTCTCCCTCTTCTCCCTCATTTTTACCATTTGCATCCCATT
This sequence comes from Steatornis caripensis, assembly GCA_013398225.1. Lineage (NCBI taxonomy): Eukaryota > Metazoa > Chordata > Aves > Caprimulgiformes > Steatornithidae > Steatornis > Steatornis caripensis. The sequence goes on along the minus strand of VZSC01003560.1, from coordinate 157,658 downwards.
TTCCGATGCACCAAACACAAGTGTTTTGCGCTGGTGCCATGTTCCTTGGCTCGATTGCTCGGATGAGCTTCCCGATACGCTGCTACTCCTTCGCTGGGAGGATTCCAAAGTGCTTTCTGCAGAACTGCTGGACTCTTTTCCAGCAAACATCCTGTCAGTAGCTGGATTGTTTGAATACCCAGGGAAATCAAGCGCAAACTGCAGATTGGCCAGGCGTGTTCCCAAGAAACAATTTTATCAAGACCTCGGGCAGAGAAAGTGCCTGGTTTGAGCGAGCCTTTTCAGGGGTAAGCACGGAGAGCAGAGACTCAAGCGCCGTCTGTGTTTGAGCGGAGTCGGAAGCTTGGCTGTGCGCCCCTCAGTCCCAGGGCATGCCCCAGGTGCAGGCTGCAGAAACAACCGTCTTCATCCAAAGTATGAAGTTAAACATTCACCGGGCCAGGGGAAGGCTGGTGTGCGTGGTGCGGATGAATCCGTTCAGGTACCTGAGCTGTTTCTTTTCCTAGGGTAAATTACTCACTGCTGGACTGCTTTGGGCAATGAGGGCCCAAATCACATCTTGTTAAGCGTGGTTTCAGATGTCCCAGGCTTCATTCTGCCTCATAAATAAAATATTTTAAGAAGCTCTCTCCTTTTTTTCCTTCTCACAAAACCAGGCTTTCATTTCCCATAAGCAGGGAGCACAAGTTTGAGCCTCCTGAGAACATCTTCACATTTCCGTTTGGGGTTTTCAGCGAGACATCATCAGGTGGAGCAACACAGTCCAAAGTGACGGCCGCACTCCACCCTAAGGAGCCAGCAAAGAGATGTGTAGCTCAACCAGCCGGATCGGCACCTGGTTTTGCAGTGTGGGACATCACAACGCCCAGTATCAGTAAAATCACGCTTCTTCCTGCATGTTTTACGTGCTATTGTTAGACGCAGTAGTCCTACGGTACAGGAGCTGCAAGGGGTGAGGAAGGAAGAGCGTTCTGCCTGTGTTGCAGTGATTGCACAGTGCATTTCCACAGATCAGCGTGCACTGAGTTGAGGGTTTCTCAGATACAGCAGCCCTGTGATTGCTGCTACTTTCGTGGGCTTTTTAAACAATGGAGTGAAGAAAAAAAGTTGTACCACTCAGCATGGAACTGTGAAACCTCAAAAATTGATGGGGTTTTTTTCCCAGAACAGTTGTAGGACCCAAAGCTGCTTTTATAATCATTTTGTTGCTGTTACTGGGATTTCAGGCAAGTGTGCTCCTTCAAGACTCCTTTCCTAGGAGCGCAGGATGGATGGTTTCTTTAGCAATTAATTTCAGTGTTGCCAGCCGCTGTCAATCCTCAAAAGTATGAAATCAGATGAAAATAAAGATATTTAAGCATTAAAAATGCACGTTGGATTCTATTTTGCCTCGTGCATTCTGACCTTGCCTGTGTTTTCAAGATTTTGTCTGCTTCAACTAACCTGAAAATAAACAAGAGGCTCAGATTAGCCTCCACAGGTGGGTTTGTGGTGGGAAACCTATGATGCACTTGTAGGTCCTACCCTTCCCTACCGCATCGTGCTCTCCGTTCACCAGCAGCCCCCTGCGCTCAGACATCCCCCTGCCCACTGGAAAGCCATAGCCCTGACTCTCCCATGGGCCCCAGACAGCCTTGGCCGTCAGCTCTGCCGTGCTGGCACCTGCAGGGAGAAGAGCATCACGCTCGCTGCCTGTGTGCCCGGTTCCCGCTTGTTTGGGTTGTGTCGCAAAGCTGAGCTTTGTCGAACAGCAGCTGTCTGCCCATCACCCAGAGCCCAGCCTAGTCTGAGCACGCAGTTTCACCATTTGGAAGCAAAACCTAGCAGGAAGGATGCTTTTTAATCTGTTTTTCTTACTTAAAAGGCATTTAAACACTTCCAGATAAGGTAACTAGAGGGATTGATCTGTCTTCACGCAGGCACAAAGGAGGGCACAGACTCGAGGAGATAGATACATCCGTTTCCACCCACCCTGTGCCGTGATACTTCTTCTCCGTTCACATGGGTGTCAGCCACAGCCTCGTCCAAGTTTCCCCTTAGCAGCCTGACTGGAGCTATTTTCTATGGTCTGTAGCACTCCTATTTTCCATGGGGCTATAACAGGAGATGGAGCAATGACATGTGACGGACTGATTTAGGCCCCGGTGAGAGGATGTTTACAAACTGGGACACCGACAATGTGTTACAGACATGCAGCATGTCTGTGCTCCTCTAATTCCGTGGATCAGCAGAGCTTAACCTGTTTGCTCCTTCTGTAAATGTCCCGAAGAGAACAGAGAGCATCTCCAGGCGTTTCCCACCAGTGTTCGGTTAGTGTTGCGCTATCAGAGTTTTACAGAAATGCTCTGTTACAGGCCGCTGCCATGCTTGGTGTAACCACGATGGCAAAGAACAAAATCCAGAGATTGAGGCAAGTGTAGCAGAAGCTGAGCTCCCGTTTCTTTTGGGAATTTCAGCAACAGCAACGGGAACACATCTCCTCAGAGCCAGAGACTGCTTGCAGCGGCAGATGCTCCTCTCTCCTGCCTGGACAGAAGAACAGCTGCTCTGGTGAGAAATACACACAACTGCTTGCGATGTCCTGGTCATCCTCATGTCGCATCCTGGGAGTCAGAAACTTTCCCTGTGAGCCTGTGTGTGAGTGCTCCAGCCAGTGCTAATGGAAGCAGGCAGAGAGGACACGAGGCAGCCAGGGAACCCAGGACGACTATAAATGAGTGGCCTTTTGCACTGAAAACGACCTGGTACCTGATTGCGCTGGCCAGAGCCCAAAGGCAAGCTGCCGGGTGGCCCTTGAGTGGTCTGTGTGGCCACTGCGGTGTGCCAGGGCGGAGCGGGGCTGCACAGGTAGCAGTGCTCTCGCCCAGTAAGGCATCGTGGCAGGATTTGGAAACTCCCGAAGTTAGTGCTGAGGTTAGGTCGCTTGACCAAGCCCTAAGTCAGGTACTTTGTCCCTATCATGAGCAGAAGAGCTCTGAGGTTAAGATGTGTTACGGCACTCTCACAGCCAGCTGCTGTTACCTGTCTAGCAAAGACTGTATCCGTAAGCCAGTTAGGTCCCTTTACCACAGTGTCCATGTGTCCTGAAAACAACCCTCCTGACACAAACCCCATCCTGATGCTCCCATGACATTTCATGTCTTGCAAATATTAACTGTGGATCATCTAGACTATAAAGATCCCATCGACCTCCCCCAGATCTGTCTGTGACCTGCAAGCAGCACACGTTGGGAAGGAGGCAACTGGTTCCCCCCTCAGAGTCCTTAATGGCACGATTTGGTCCCTTCAGGCCTGCAGCTATTGACCGTTTGGCCATACCTGCCCTCTTCTAGACCTTGTTTTTTCCCCAAGGGAATTTGCTGGTGTGAATGCATAAAAGGCAGGAAATGGAAAAAATCAGGAACTGTTAGTGAGAGAAACTCCCCTACCATTGCTAACGCAGAGCATCTCAGCAATCCAGCCAGGAACTGCAGTCCAAGAACACCTACATGGCACAGGGCTTAGTGCGCTGCCGTCGAGAATGAGAAATATTCACATGCTGCATCCAGTGCACATGACTTCACCGCCAGCTTGAGCCTGAGTACCAGGGTGCACATTGCATATAAATAAACTGTTTCCTAAATGACCCGCGATGTCAGCATTGCCTGGTTTTCAGCACTGTCTCGTCTGGTCCGAAGGAGCACAAGACACTGCAGGTCCAGCACCGTCTTTGTGCATGCTCATGCACATTTGCTGATGCATATGCTGATGCTCAGCACATGCCACTGGCCTCCTTTCGGCCCCTAACTCAAGTGCTCAACTTGCCCTGTTGAGCAAGGGAGCACAAAATCTAACAGGTGTCCAAAATTTTCCTTGGTGTTAACTATTGGGGTTGTGGGTATTCCTGTTGTTCTAGAAACAGTTGATACGACTTCAAAGCTCTCTAAATCGCTAGCCCCAACCTCGTGAATGCCACAGGCAAATGACAGATGCTCAGTTCTTACTTCAACACGCTTCGAGTTGCATTGGTGACATCTTTGTTCTAGGAGATATGTCCCGCGGTAGCTCATCGAGGATTTACTCATCAGGCTGCATTATAGGAGCTCACTGGCTGTGAGTGATGGAGGAGGAAGAAGGCATGGCTGTATTAGTTACAAAATTATTACAAGCTGCTTACATAGCGTGCCCATAAAAAGATGAATGGATGATAAAAAAACAGGGCTGGGAGACACTGCAAGATGTCATCTAATCCCCTTCCCAGCACAGTGGTGCTTCTGTTGCTTATGACAGGAACATGTCTGACCTGGTTTTTAAATCCTCTCATGTTGGAGTCGCAAGATTTTCCCCAGACAATTTCCCCAGCAGTTGCCCTTCCCAACAGTCAAAAGGTTTCCACTCATGTTGAACCAAAACATCCTTTGTTATAGTTTATTTTCACTATTTCTCTTCTCTTCGACCATGAACAGCTTGTTGCCTTCAGCTTTGTGCAGACTTTTCACTTGAAATGGCTCGTCAGCTGTAGAAACTATGGCTACCATTGTGAAAACATCAGTTTTGTAGGAGGCATGTAAATGGTTTTCCTAAGGCTCACGTTTCATGAGCACACACACATGCCCACATGCGAGCATACTCCTCTTACTATTTTGGGAAGAACTCCTCTTGATCCACCATGGAAGGAGAAAAAACAGTCTGCCTGCCCCAGGCAACGGGACCAGCTGTCCCCAAAGTGAAGTGGGGTGTGAAGTGGAAATAATACGCCAGAGTCCAAAACTGAAGTGGGATGCATCTCACCTCCCCTGTAAAATGGCTAAAAGGCAGGGAATCCCGTGTGAGCTAGTCATCCCCAGCTCCGTTTGTAAGCACTGGAGAGAAGAAAGTACAAGTAATTCATCTGGTTCTGACTTACCTGTCGTGCCCTAGAAGTGCCTCATTCCCTGGTATGACCCTGAAGCCGGTCTAGACAGCTCGCTCAGGAGACAATGACAGTGTCTCCCCCATCTCTGGATACAGGGGAAAAGGAGTGTGAAGCCAAGCTGAGAAGCTCCAGTGCCAGATCTTCAGGCTGGGCAATAAAAGGATCTTTTCACCTTGCAACTTGGAAAACATTCCTCTGTCCCTAATTTTTGCTCTTTGTTTCTCTCTCAGAGTAACCTCTTTATATGGACCCAACCACCATGTCTCTGCAGTTTTCAGATGTCCTTAAACTTCAGAAAAGTGGAATAGAATAGAATAGAATAGAATAGAATAGAATAGAATAGAATAGAACAGAAAAGAAAAGAAAAGAAAAATTTCAGTTGGGAGGGACCTACAACGATCAGCCAGTCCCACTGCCCAACCAATTCAGGGCTGACCAAAGGTTAAACCATATTATTAAAGGCGATGTCCAAATGCCTCTTGAATACTGACAGGCTTGGGGCATCAGCCACCTCTCCAAGAAGCCTGTTCCAGTGTTTGACCACCGCCTCTGTAAAGAAATGCTTCCTAATGTCAAGCCTGAACCTCCCATGCATCCTGAAACCAATAGCCTGAGCAAGACTCATTCTTGGCCAGCTCTGCTGTGATAAGGAGTAGGCAGAGGAAAGCACCTCTTCTACGCAATCAGGAGGATAGCTGATGTTTCCAGACAAGCCTCAAGGGAGGAAAGTTGGTGAAGGTGCCTATGTGAGAGGTTTGTAAGGTATGCTGCACTGTGGAAGTGGCACGGCTCCTTAGCTGGCAAGCTCTTGCCCTCACTAATGCGTCAGCCAAGCTCTTGGGCACTGGAACTGGTGCCAGCATGAATACAGACTGATGACTCTTTAAGAAGGCAAATGTCCCTGATGGGGAATTTTTATGATACCCCTTGAGGTGAGTTAAACACGTGTTTATACTTAAATATAAAAGAAAAAATAATGAACAATGCGTTGGGCAGAGTCCTACTGCAATACAGGGTTATACAAGGAGTCTGCAAAGATGCATCACAAGCAGATTCCTTATATACCCTTGCACCAGCACCTATCCCTTGCAAGGCATCGTTCTGCCTCTGGCAGTCCTGCTTCCAGCCAGTTTAACCCCTTTTTGTAGTTGGGCCGTTTTGCCCTCTATGCCAGATCATTCCTGGGTCACAAATTACCACTGCTCAGCAGTTACAATTAGAATTTCCTCTTCATCCCACACAAGACCCAGGAACCAAGAATTAAGCCCTTATGGGTGTAAAAGTGAGCAGGCTGCAGTAACGTCCTGATTTCCTTATGACTCCATTGGGCAGGAGATGACTGAAGTGCAGATCCCACAGCAATGAAACAACTCTCCAGGCGTCTGCCTTTGAGGAATCATCTCCAGGTCCAAGCTGAGACCATGATCCAGCTGGAAAATCCCTTGGGCTCTGTCCCCCAGCTCCTTGGCCACCCATGGTCTAGTGTTTAATCAACAGCCCATAGGGCTGGGTGTTTTCCTCAGAACAGACGATTAAACCAGGAGTGCAGAGCAGGTCTACACAGTGGCCAGCAAACACCAAAGGTGCTCTCAAGCCAGGTTGCAACAAGAGTGGCAAAGCCACACCCTGAGCTAGTGAGATCTGCCCCTCATTTCATTTACTAATGAGCTGGCTTAACCCCATCCTGATTGGCAAGAAAAGTTTAGAAATGTGGCTTAAGTGAAGTGTGTCAAGAAGCGTGTCCTGGACTCCAGACAGGGTTGTGTCTTTGGGAAAGGGAGACCCTCCCGCACAATTTCAGCAAGGCCTCTTTCAGGAGGTGCTCTCGCTACCCAAATCCTGCAGGATGCGCTGGCCAGTGATGTCCTGGCGGTCCCTTCCTTCACACAAGGGACTCATGGCAATTCTTGAGGCAGAGAGCGTGTTAGCCATGCGTGCTCCAGATCAAGGCTGTAGATGCAGGTTGAGGAGCAGTATGTAAGGCTGTGGCCAGCCAGGCTCTGGTCATGCAGGAGTCATCTTCTGTAGGGACTCGGGAGGCTCTGGATGGTAGATAACTGGGTGCAGATGTGCAACTGGTGTTTGGGCTGAAAGATAGATGGGAATCAGACCTGGGGAGTAATCTGCAAGCAATGGGAAGAGAGTGCGTAGGATGTGCCAAGGACGTGAGCGGGATCATTGGACAGCCAGGATTGCTTCTGAGCCTTGCAGAGCAGCACCCCAGAATGAGCATTTAAAGAGCAGATTTTGTGAATAGCCTGAGACTCCAAATTACAGATCAACAAACACAGCCAGATGGACACTGCTGCCTTCTGGACATCTGCATCATTTATTGATGCTATTAAGACCCAGCCACGCTGCCAAAACTGGAGGCACAGGCCCTTTGCCAAGTTTATGCCCAGCACATCCTCTTGCTCTGCCACAAGGACAGAAAAAATTAACCAGGACTCACGTTGTGAACAGGAACCCAGGTCAGCTGTCCAGCCTTCCTGTGAAACCCTGTCCTAAAAGCAAAGCTTTAGTAATACACTGTCCTGCCAGTTGAACCATCTGTCTTGCTCCAACTTATTAATGAGCCACATTCTCACCTTTGCTTGTGGAGTTTTTCAGCTCTGCTAGTTCTTTTCAAGCAGCTTTTCTTTAGCTTTATATTGACAACAATACTATCCTTGAAATCTGTCAGTGCAAAACATACCCACATCCACAATCTTTTCAGGTCTGTATGAGTGAATTAAACATTTCCCAAATCATTGGCATGAGATCAAGTGGCCTAGACCCTCCCACAACCTTGCTATTAAACTCTCTGAGCCTCCAGAACAACATGGCAGATCCAGCCTGTCTGAAGGGACTGGTATCTGCTCTACAAGAAGTCCTGAACCGTGCCCACAAGTAATTTGGAAAAGCATTAGTTGGCCCAGGTGAGCCATGCCCACAGTGGCATGGGCTGTTTCTTAGCATCATTTACTCAGTCCCTGTAATGGTGCAGAAGAGGTTTGTGATTATTAGCAGCAGCTCATCATTCATTCCGATTTTACTGCACGTAAGTCTACTGCAGCAGCCAGGAGTACTAGAGCCTGCTGCCTTCAGAAAGCCTCTGGAGTGCTTGCTGGAAGCACAGTGATCTCCAGTATTTATACATCATTAGTGATCTCATACAAGTCAATATAAAAAAAACCCAACAAAACCAAACAATTTTATGCCTGTAGCAGAAGGAAGAAGGCTGCCTCTATGCAAATATAGCCAGAAAATCCTCAGATCGTATTCCTGGAGGCACTGCAAAATGCGGCTGAACATGAAAGCTGTGGCTGTCTTCTTCCCCCTTTTCAGCGGTTAGTTTTGTCTGGTCGGGATTAGCACAGCATTGAGCATGTCAGCTAGGTACAAAATTGTTGTCAGCACTAGAAAAATCACTTGCCCTGTGGACAAGCTTAATGCACAATAAGCTGCTGTGGTGAGGGCACAGATTCAGCACATCCAAACACGGAAAGCAAATGGAAGAGCTGTGTTGCTCGTCTCTGTGCCGAATGAACTGTGATGGACGGACTCCTACTCCAAATACCACAGAAAACTTCATTTCCCAGTATGAACAGGGATCCGATTTATACAGATGAAAACGTGGCGCTTGGTGCGCGCAGAGCTCCAGCACAGCGCGCCAGCTAGCCTTTCCCAGTCCATGCTCAGCACCATTACTGCTGCATTAGTGCTGCATACAAGGAAGCGGTAACCTGATTGAAGGAAGAAACAGCAGCAGCAAACAGATGCCATCTGCCAGGAAGCTGACCCTGAGCCGCTCCGCCTTGGAAGTGGCTCCCGTGTCAGCAGCAAAGCTCTGCATGCAAGGGTGCAACACAGAGCAATTGACCTTTCGGTGACAGTTTGCAGAGTGTCAGCTCGAATGACACTGTGAGGAGGGGTGTGGGTGTTATTAAGGTATATGATATCACCCGAGAGCAGGAAAATAGCAACATTTCCCCTAGGAATCAAAAAAGCCTGTGATTTCTCCCCGATGTTAGACTTCTTGTCTCACTGCTTCACAGATCCTCTGTTGGAGACAAGAGCTTATCACCAGGGTACCTGCATTTCTCATAAAAGGTAAATTGCCTTTTAACTCCTCTCCATTGCTTTGTAACCGTCCTACTTCGATCTAATGATGTGCAAAAGTTTACAAAGCATTTTCAGATGACCTGGAATGCTTGCCAGCTTGTGAGTAGAGCAAATCGCTCAGCCAGGATAATAGAGAGGAAATCCACTGAATAGCTCAAGTCATTAAGATGTTTGCTTTTGATGAGACAACCACTACCAAGGGCCAGAGAAAAAGGAATGGGCCAGCGTTGCTCATGCAAGGTGCTGAGGCATGCCTGCACCCAGCGCCCACCTCCCCAGAACCCGCCGGCAGGAGCGAGTTGCTAGGCTCGAGTCCTTTCCCAGCGCACCAACGTGATCACTTTCTGCCCAAGATCTTGAAAAGCTGCAACACACGATTCAGTGGCTCCACACACAAACAAATAAATAACAAATTAAATCCCATAGTAACCACATCTGCATCGCCCAAAAATCTATGGGGAGAAGGGTTGAGACAGCAGGTAAACCTCACTGGTGCTTACTTTGGGAAACATCATCAACCTGAAATTATGAAGTGAAAAAAACCTTCCTATCCACCTCCATTCTTGTACCTTTCAACCTTAATTTACAACTTCAAGAGAACTTTTTTTCCCCCTAATCACTTGCACGCTGCTTCCCAGGAGTAACTGGGTAGCCAACTGCCCGGAGAACAGGGAGGACCACTGTAGGAGGACTGAGTGCTGAACACTGAACTGCGAGGGGTTAGAGGGGAGGCAATGGCATGTAGACGTAGGAGCCCTTGGGCTTCTTTGATGTCCCTTCTCACCACACACACCTTGGAAAGGGAAGCTGAGACAATCACAAATACCTTAGGAGCAGCAGATGTAAAGGCGATTTTTGTCTTTGTCATTCAGCCTCAGGGACAAATGCAAAGGGAAAGCAGAAGGGATCAGAACTGAAAGCAAATTTAAAAAAAGCTGGTTTGCACTGATAACTTCCGTGAAGAAGCCAGGAATCAGACACCTTCAGGCAATATGTTACAAGGGCCCTTGTCCTTACCCAACTCTCAGCTCCACTGTGAGAGATCCTGTGATGCCATTAGGACTTCTGTCCACTTGCTCCAGGACACTTTACCTTCCTCCTTCTCTGTCTCCTACTCCCTTGCGTTCTCACCCTAGACTTCAGTTCCTGGAGCAAAAATAAAGGAGAGTTGCTAGCGCTCAGGTGGGAGATATTGCACTGGTGCTTATGTTTTACCCACAGTGTGAGAACACTGTTTGAGGACTAATACTGGATGGTCATATCGGAACAAATCCAGATTAACCCTTTGCTTTTTCTCTCCAAGTGGCCGTAGCAGCTCAGCGTGTTCAAGTGGGTATCTGGAAGAGTAATGAAGAATGCATGCCCTTCCAGCGGGACATTAAAGTCATCCCTAATTGGGCTCATTATGTGCTGACTGCCTATGTGTCATTTCAACAGCTCAGGGACCCCTTATGAGAAACTAATGACTTCAGAGCAATGTACATTAAACACAGTTACACAGAATTCTTCCCAAGACTCATTCTCCTTTGTAGGATTCACAACAACACTGGATTTTTTTTATAATTAGTTGAACACTGTGACAGCAGCAATTGTCTGCAGTAGAGAAATCCCAGGGCAAATTAGATTAATCACAGGTACAGTGCTGAAGTCTTCAGAACCTACTTGTGCGCCGGGGAAGCCGTGTCCTTTGCAATGCCATTGCTTTCTGACATGACCCTCTTCTGATGCAGCACAGGTGCTGTCCCCGGCTATGAAGTTCCTCTTCCTGAGACGAGAAGACATGAAGTTTTCAGACAGGCGATTGCTGGGATTCACTACAAACTGCGTTAGAAGCAGTTTCATGGGTGCTTAGTGGATGCGGGATTTGCACATATCCCCCTCCTCACCATTCATAAATATATGCACAAGCGTCATTTTATTCACACAAATTTTGGCAAAAGGCCCATTGAATTCAGCAGAGAGAAGTCCATTGACTTTGGTAGACTTTGCACATTGCGGGTGAGAACAGATGGAGGCTCCATTCACCAGTTGCCACTCGTTATTTAAAGCTTATTATTGTTAAAGAGTTTTGTTAATACATTCACAAATGAAGCGCAATCCAAGTGGTGTAACCACCGAGTGCTGGTGAATGGCAGACGTGCTCTTCAAACAAGGATGGAGTGAACAAAGGGCACGTCTGTATACACTGAGCTTACACAGAGCTTTCCATAAGCTATAGCTATCCAGAGTGGAAACCCTCCTTGCATCACGAAGGAACATTTTCTTAGCACAGCTAGGGGAAGGGAAGTCTTCTACAGCACAAGATCTCCCTATACATGGCTGCTGCAGCTTTGGTGAAGATCTTTCCTCTAGGGACCCACACTGTTGTGTTTCTCAAAGCTAGATCTCACCTCACTCCAGTGGAGCTCCACAACTCCTCGTAACATGGGGACTGCCCACTAGCTCATGGGCGTGCAGCGCTCTGCAACCAGTTTTGGTAAAAGGCAGAATTTTACATCACCTATGGGGCTCCAGGGCTATAACAGCCTTAATAAATGTGCCAGTACTTCAGAAATTTCTGGCGTTAATAAAGCAGGAGGGCCGATGGCTCTCACAAGCAAGATAGAAAGAAAAGTTAAAAATTCGTGTTGAGTTTAAGGAGCAAGTTAAACAAAAAAAAGACTTGCTGGGCTAATCTAGAGGAAGCACTAACACACTAACAGACATGGGAGTAGCAAGAGGGAGAGGAATGGCTTACTCCAAAATGAGAATGCAGTCAGCAAAAATGGATCAGTAAAGAACAAGGAGATTTTCTTTTGCTGCAAGCCAGCGGCCTGAGCCCATGGGACTGCTTCTCCAGAAAGCGGCAAGAGAAACGTGTCTGGCACGCTCAACACAAAAACCACTCCCTGCTGCAGGTCAGCAGCCTGAGCAGGTCTGAGCCATCACCAGGCAAAGCACCCTCTGAGACAGACATAAATAATTATCACTGATCTATGCAAATCGCCCAAAAGACTGCACTGAGCACAAATGTGGCAAGACGTAATTAATTTCAGCTTGCAAGTGTTTGATACAGATGGCATCAGTGTAGCCTCCTCGGACAGCAGCGCGTTCCCAGTGGTTAATTATTGGAGTGCTGCAGATGAGGAACGTCTTCTCCTGCAACTTCAGCCTGTGTGCTGGGCAGCCTCACATCTCTGGGTGCTGCTTTGTGTTTTAACTAGACAGCAGCAAAGGTTAGCAACAGATGCGTTTTGGGACTACCCCTGTCCCAGCTGCATCGCCTACAACTGAAAACCAAGCTTGTTTCCTGATTTTGTCTTCTGTTGTGGGTTCACAAACGTGGTAGTGGGACCGTGTGAAAGTGTCGAAGCTTTGGGGCTCTCACAACAGGAGGAAAGCACATTTCTGGTCCTGGGAAACAGAATCCTCCCTAGAAACACAAAACTAATTTTGCTGTGTCCTTCAGTGGGCTTTAATTTCTTGTGCTGGTGCCTGTGGATTGGGGTTTCCAAGCTGGGAAGCTTGGCCCCGGTGTCAAGTGTTTCACAAACCCTCAGGCATTCATAGCGCTGAGTGCAGTGCTCTGCTTTCCTTCAGAGAAAAGTCTTCTCAACCGGCTCATCCAGGCTCTAAGCCATTGCTTGGAGCCGGCAAACCATGTGAAAGGAACTGGGAGATCTTGGGGACACTCTGGGTGCAGTTGTCCTGAGAAGGATGTTCTGCCATCAGTGTAAGAGGCCATCAGGGAAGCCAAGAGAAGTTTGTGCTTGTTTTGGTGTGATGGCAACTCAGTTTGGCACCACCAGGGCCAGCAAAGAGCCAGCTGAGCCTTGGGATGGCACAGAACAAACAGATCCATTGAGAAATGGGTGTATGGAGAAATGGACCTCTCCCTCCTGCTCCATCAAACCATCTCGGTACAAGCAGAAGCACAACAAATTATTCAGGTCCTCCTGTTGCTCCCAGAGACTCTGGATATGGTCTGTGCCCTGTCAGCTGTCTGGGCGGCTGTTCTGAGTTGCATGGACAGTCCAACAGCCAGAGCAGCACATGCAAAAAGGATATCACATTCCTTCAGTGGAGGTCCTTGTGTCCCTGGTGGACTTGCTTGCTGTCCAGGTGCTCACACCCCCTGTGTAATGGGAAAGAACATGGGCCAGAGCTGCCAGAAAGGAGGTTCTGACCACTGCAAATGGACTTGTACGAGACCCTCACAGGAGAGAGTCGCAGTGAAAACTACACGGGAAATACAAGTGCGTCCCCAGAGAAGACGAGACACCCACGGTTTCCAAGCAGACCGTCTGAGGGATCATCTGTTTGCAAACTTCCTCATGAGGTTGGTCACCGTGGCACGGCTGCCGTGTACGCACTCATTGGACCTCAGAGGCAGCGTCTTTGAGGTAATTTCTGCTTAAACGCAACATTTTCAGCAGCGTAACGAATGCTACAACCTCCTCAAAACGAGCTGCAGGCTGGAGGGATCCTCTGTTTGAGAAGAGTTGTCATCCAGCTACCGCGTTTGGTTTTCAGTTACTCTGTGCACCGGTGCAGCATCGCCTGAGCCAAACACAGACCAGAAGCTGGCCCTTGTCATACTGCAATGTCACCAGGAGTAGGAAAACACATTTGCCTAGGTGTGAGCTCACACGATTTACCTACCATTAGAATCAGACAAAAACTTCCTTTCCATGTTTATTAGAGCAACAGTAGCCAATGGGAATTTCCACTTGCTTGCAAAATTGGCATTTTGTTCTGTTTGAAATAAAAATGTCTAAATAAAAATACTGTTTCTGCACTTGGAAAAAAAATCCGGGTTTTGTTCTAGATGTTTTGCAAAGATTTTTTTTTCCCATTTTTTCCAACTCCCCTCTAGATTTCACATTTTTTCTGATTTTTAATGAGCAACAGGAGACAGCAAAGGAGCAGAAGGAAGGAGGGCGTCTGCACTCATGGGGAAATATTTTTCATATTTTGATTTCCCCAGGAAGCTGAAAATGGACACCTAGTCCAGTGGGAAGCTGTCTGCATTGGTGCACGTCCCAGCTGGTGCTGCCTGGAGTTAGGCTGTGTCCCCTTCATAAAGCAGAGCAGCTCTAAAGCCCATGCAACGTCACTCACCTGGCATCCGCCATGGGCTCTGCCAGGCATCCCTCTGCGGCCGGTGTGACAATGTGGACTCGTGGAAGCTGAATTGTGGCAGCTAACCTGCTCATTGTGCATGCTCATTAGCATTTGTTTGGGAAGCAAATATGCTGCCCTCACTATTGAATTTTTCATATGCTATAGGTAAGACAAAGCTGTATTAAGTGCTTGAGACACAGAGGTAAAGTCAGGGTTCTGCACATGGGCATAAATGCTGGCACCAACCAGCAACTAGTGAGGGCAGAGCCCTCTCCGGAAACTGCTGTGGGGGTCCCTGTGTCCAGGTGGCCCCACCCTTAGAGGGGTAAGGCAGACCCTGGTGGTGGCGCCCACCACCGCCATCCTGAGCAGGGGAATGGGGATGATCAGATCAGCCCCAGGGAGATGGGGAAGGGAGATGTGACCCTCAGATGACACAAGCCATCTTCAACCCAATGTAAAGCTTGGCTACACCTCTCCAGGCAGGCACCTCTGGCTCCCTGAACCTTCTGGCTAAGAAAAGGAGAAGGTTTTAAAGCCATTGGAGTCTGGCTGGAATGATGTGGTTCACACAGATTTACCGGTAAAGAGCTGACTCACCAGACAACTCCTCACAAGGCTTAGATGAACCAGCAAGATCTTCTTCCAGCAGTCAAGCACTGGGACAGGGGCCCAGAGGGACCATGGAGTCTCTATCCTTTAAGATTTGCAAACCTCGCCTGGACAGGACACTGAGCAACCTGTGCGAGCATTGCAGTGAGGTCTGTCTGAAGTACGCTGTGACTTTACACTCCATACCCTAGTTGTGCTGGGGCACATCAGGAGTGAAATCCTTGCATGGGGTAATGCCAGAGTCATGTAAGATGAACAAAATCTGCTGTTTCTGCACTTCTTAAAATGGTTCAGGGAAGAAAGTGAATGTATATGAGTTACAGAGGGACTGAGTTTCTCCAAGTCTCTGCTTTCTCTTTCTGCTTCAGGGCTTTTTGTCAAGACTATAGGAACAGCGTCTCTTGGGTCAGAACGTGGCTTGAACGGTTTTTAGGGTTTTTTTTCCATCTCACACATATCTTTCCAAGGCTGGACTTGGTCTTGTGGTGGTTTCAGCCATGGCTAATGAGCACACCTCCCTGGAGCTGATGTGTGTGCAGTATCTTTAATATAATCATTGAGACATGCATCTCTCAGGCAGACTGCAACTGAGCTCATCTCACTACAAAAGCTGTGTGTCTCGGGCAGGTTACCTACACCTCAAGTCTCGTCAGCGGTGAGCTATTTTTGCAACATCTCTTCTTTAACCATTTGGGTTGACCACGTACCTGCCGCCTTCCTGTCTGTGCTAACCCACACATTGTGCAGCCCACAGACGTGCATCTACACGGCGCCATGTTTCCCCATACAGAACCACTCTGGTGGGTTGTGGAAGTCTCTGTCTTGCTTGTTTGACATCTGTGGGCATGACCAACGGCTTTACTGAGAAAGACGTTTTTTTCATCCAGAATTAACTCATGCTCAATAAAGGCCACTCCTTTGGTCTGCAAGGACACGTTTGGCCCAAGGCAGGACACTCTCCATCGCCTGTCCCTGCGCTCTTCTGCACCCAATGGAGCTACTTAAAAAACATAGTCTCCTTCCACTCAGCTCCTGGAACAAAGGCAGAAGAAAGAGTGTCAAAGCTGATTCTTCAAAAATAAAGCAAGCAAAAATTCTGACCCCAACTGCAGTCCCACTAGTGAAACCAGCCCAGGCAGGAGAGGGCCACAAGGCATTTTGCTCCCAGAAGACTTCGCTGTGTCAAGCTCAAACCCAAACGGTTCCCAAGTTGTCAGGTTTGGGTGGTTGGACTTGCTAAATAAAACTTGAAAGTTTCTGCTACAAATAGTTATAAAAAACACAGTAGAACCCAAACATTTCCAGGGAAAAACGGTGTGAGTTGAACATGGCAGCTAATCCCTGTGCAGAACTAGCTCTCCTTGCCCACGCTCCCTCCTGCTCCAGCACAGAGGGCATCGCAGGGCGGGACGGCTTGTTCGCACAGCCGTGGTGGCTGTCATCGGACACGGCAGCTCTGCTGCCACGCTGCCAGGCTGGACAGGAGAGTCACACCTCCATTCCCTCCTCCTGATGCTTCTCTCCACAAAGGTGCCACTCTGTGCGCTCAAGCCCAGACCCAAGGACCAACTCGGTTTCACAACGGTAACCCGGTGCTGAAGAGCGGCTTGGGTCTGTAGCTGGTATCAGTTAGTATGTGCAGAAGCTAAAAATAGAGACCCTCCACTCTCACAATGACTCAGAGATGCAGAAGGGAAACCCGCAGGCTCTGTGCTTGGCTGTGCCCTGAGCTTATTGAAAAGTTTTAATCTAAAACTTTGTTTTGACACAAAACGGCTTTTTGAAAAACAAACTAACCAAAAAAAACCCCAGACCTCATTGCTCACCACCAAAGCTGCTGGGAAGACTTCTCATTTTGTCTAAGTTTGGAGGAGGTCTTCGCCAGAAAAGCATGATATTTTGTATTTTTTTTTTAATTCTAGTTGGCAAGCTCCCTGCAAGTACTTACCTGCTAAGCTCTTTCTCGGAGACCTGTGAGAGCACATAAAATGGTAATGCAAGTGAAAGGTGTGCAAGTCCTCTGAAATTTTCATGGGAAATACAATACACTTTCCAGACAGCTCTAATTCCAGCTCAGGAAGAAAACATATCCACCAGCTGGCCTCGTTAAACCCCCACAGGGTTTAACAGGTGATCCTTTAGTCCTTTTACTCCCTGCGTTTGGCCTCTGCACTGGGGGCACCAGCCAGCACCGCCCAGGTTTTGGCCATGCCACGCGTGAAGGTGGTCTGGAGTCTAAGGTCCTGATGGGGAAGCAGAAGAAAACTGGCATCCCGTGGGGATGTGCATTGCTGCTTCAGCACTGCTTCGCCCATGAGGAGAGCAGGTCCTTCCTCCCTGGCCCTCTGTTTATCCATCTGCCCTGTGGTTTCAGGACATTTTAAGACTGGTCGAGCATTGGGGCAGGTGCCCAGAGGTGCTGGAGTCTCCATCCCTGGAGATTTTCAAAATGACTGGACAAGGCCAGGAGCAACCTGCCACGGCCTTGCTGTGAGGAGGTTGGACTAGAGACTTCCAGGGATCCTTCCAGCCTTAATTTTTCCAGATTTCTAGTATAACGCCTCTCAGGCTCTCATGTGTAGTGGAGGTGAACAGGCACAGCCTGAACTCTTGAGAGTGGTGACAAGCCCATCAGCAGAGGAGCAGCGTGGGTCATTGCAGCCAGACACCAGCCCAGCCTCCTCTCCAAGCCTCCTCTGCTTCCACACGAGCCCCAGCTGGACTCGTTTTGTCCTAACCCATTTGGAGGCGAAGGGAGGAGTGGCAGCAGTGGGACACTCTACCCAGGAGTCGGGCTCCAGAACAAAACCACCTCGTTCACGAGGTGAGCCCCCTGTCCGTGCTGCCAGCTCCACCTCCACAGAGGACCTGGGCACCAAGCCAGGCTCTTCATTTCCCTACGCGGTCCCCAGAGATGGGACAGGCTGGGCTAGCTCTGTGGTGGTGCCTGTGTCAGACTGTGGCTCTCTCTACAAGTGCTTCCTCATTGCACGCACAAGGCTGCGGAGGTACAACCCAACCCACCCGTGACGGTTGGGATGCTGAACGGTAAGAAAGCCAGGCTTCAGCTGAGAGAAAACAAAACTGCTGCTGAAGTTGGTTCATTCTGTGTTAGCAAGCAAGCGCACGCTGTTGTAAGAGCTGTGTCATGGGTGTCTCATCCTGCGTCTGACATGCCCTGAGAGCATCCACACTGCCTTCTCTCTGCTCTGTTGTAGCTTCATGCCCAAGCTCCAGCACAGAGAGCAGGCCTGGCCCCGGAGCGAGAGGGCATGAGTAGCCACATCTACAAAAGGCCTTCAAATGCTGCACTAAATCCCTGTAGCGTCAAAGGCCTTAGGAAAGGGCTAAGCCCTAAGGGCTACCACAGTGTGAGCCCCTGTCTTAGCCCTCAGTGGAGTCCCCTGGTCTCCCAGTGCAGGGCTGCCCCGCCAGGAGGCACAGCCGGACCCACAGCTCCCATGGGAACACCGGCATGTCTCTGTGCCTTGGCTGCCTGCGGTACAGGGCAAGGGGAGACAGTGAAAATGAGATCAACTGATAGCGACGGGATGATAGTAATTCCCACAGACAGCTGGGATGAGAAAGACCTCGGGAAGGCCCCCCCATCCCCTGTCAGGATCAACCCTACCTACACTAATAGACCATCTGCCTGCTGCCCTGGCCTGTGACCCCAGAGCCGCCGGGTAGCAAGGACTGCAGGCGGAAACAGCTCATCCAGCTCCATCCAGAGCTCCCACGCTCAGCACTAAGAGCTGAGATCCGCCTCCCACTGTGCGCTCCCAGCTGGGTCGTTCCCTTTCCAGAAACCCACCATCACTTTACTCACCCCTTGCTCATGTCCAAGCGCAGCTCATGAAGACATCATGTTGCCCCTTGTCACTGCATGCAGGTTACAAGCGTCCCCTGTGTGGCAGCAGACACTGCTCCCACGACCTTGGCGTGGGCTTTGTCAGGTCCTGCTGAACTCCACCTGCAGCTTGAGCAAGACCATCAGGAATGAGGTGGCCTGTCTTGAGGTCACCCTAGAGCTGACACTGCCATGAGCATCTGCCAAACGAGGCATGTGAAGAAATGACGTGTGGTGGCCCCTGCTGACAGGAGTGGCTGCTGGCTGAGGAGCGGGTGCAGGACCCAGGCCCACCTTTCAGCTCATGGTGCCAATGCCTTGCAGACAGTCTCTGGTCAGGACTGGGTCCGTCCCGTCTCTTGTTGATTTCTGACTCTGAGAAATCCGGATAACGATTTCTGCTGCAAGAACAACTGAATTTTTGATTAAATCATTGAACCAGAAAATGATTTTATAATCAATTCAGACCAAGGCACTTTTATTTTCCCTCTTTCTCACCTGCAAAGTGTTATGTTTGGAATTAGCCAGGAACATTTTGTTCCAACTGAAACGAAATTTCGGCTTTCATTATAGGCCTTTGTAACAAAGTCAGATCCTTGGCCCTTGGGAAGGTGGGTTCACTTCTGAGTACCCAGGGCTGAGGCTCACGTAGGACACTGAGTGGTCTGAGTCCTGCCTCCACCCGTGGATGTGTCCCACACCAGCAGGTTAGGAGATGTCTGGGCCCCTCATACTTCTCTCCTGGAGAACGCCAACGGACCGACTGTCACACACAGGAGCAAGACCCCTGCCCCTACAGGAAGGACCATAACCCCCAGGCCGGCAAGTTGTCCTCACTCTCTGTGGACCAATAAATATTTCATTATTCTTCACAAAGCAGAGAGGACTGAGACAGTCTTCCACCTCCTGGCTCTGCACACCCACAATGGGACAAAGGCGCTTCACAGCTCAGCAGCTGTGGGAGTCCAGCCCCAGTCATCTTATTCAGACCAAAAAGTCACGTCCAGTTTCCTGTGACCATCACTGGCATTTCCACGAATGTTATATTCACTGTGAGAAAAGTCACTCTCTGTTAACAATGATACTTGAGCTGGTGGAAAACACCGGGAATTTTCCCCCAATGAGTTGAAACGGTATTTTGTTTTGATCTGAATCAACATTTTCTTTTAATTTTAGTCTACAACATTTTGGAATTGGTGGCTTTTTTCCTTTCCCCTCCCAACTTCTTGTCTGTTTTTAGCTCTGAAGCTGCCAACCCCCAGGGTGTCCTGGTTAGGTTTCTGAAATTTGTCGATACAAGGCAGGATTCAGATCCCCGTGAAATTGCCAGCTGCACTTTAAATGCAGCATTTTTGCTGTTACAAATAACCAGCATAGATGTAGATGTGTGAGAGTCTGCTCTGAAATAGGGCACTGGGACAAAGAGAGAAGCGTAACGCGCCCAAAATGCTCATGATGAATAGCAGTACAGAAATGTCACTGCTCCTACACACCAGCCCATCGTTAAATACTTCCACTGTCTTTAGTGAAATGACAAAAACCTAGTTGATGCTTTCAGTGCAGCCAAAAAACTCTATCCACATTTGCCTTGAAGTGTCAGATTCATGCAGGAAGCAGAAGTGTTCTGTGAGATTAGCATCTCCGTCTAAAACATGTTTGTGAAAGGTGAGAACACAATACTAGCACAGTACAATGTTCCTACTGCATCTCTGTGTGTTTAATTAATGATAACATTGTTAAAATTGGATTATATGCTTTTTAGTTCACTTTAAAAAAAACTAACGTAACTAACTCACAGGAGTTTTTGAGCACTTGCTCAGAAATGTATTCTTCCTGGACTTTAAAATAACCCTTCTAACTCAGTCCTTTAATACCGCAGCAGAGCTCTGCTGTATGACGGCTAATGCTCTGTCCTTTGGCAGTACTCAATGGATTTAACTCTGCCACCACTGTTCATCTAAATTCCCATGAAGAAATGATGATTCCCAGCTCTGAGCAGTGCACAGTGTGAAAGTTCGAAGAACTCAAAAATCTGCTTATTTTCAGTAGGAGCTGATCCAATTTTCCCAACTGGAGGAAAAGGAATCAAAGATGATGCAGAAGAGTAGCATCAAAGCAAGAAGTCCTTCTCTCCCACTGACGAGGCCAGGGTGGCTGTTCTGCCTCTCCCACCTTCTCCACTGCCTGAGGGAGGACGAGACTCCCCTGGGGGCAGGGAGGTCTCTTTGAAGGGCTTACATCAGCCTCTCACCTTTCTGCCATGGCATGAGGTGAACTCTCCTCCTTCCAAACTACACAGCTGAGAGGTCGAGTTGGGACATCCAGAATTTGGGATTTACTGTAGAAACACTCATCTCTGAAGACCTGCTCCAGTGTTTTCTCAAGGCGAGTGTCCTGTGTCTCACAGCTCCCGTCTTCCTCACAGTGGTGCGTGTGGCCATACCACAGCCAAGAATATCTTTGGTAGGTTTAACTCCATCTACAATGGCCAGAAAGGTGGGCTCAAGATCAGATTAGTTGCTCGCCCATGTTACTGATCTACAGGAGTGCCCTTAGGACTGGCTTTGGGGCTCCTTGTCTTGCATTCCCAGGGGACACCTTCTCACCTTCAGCACGGGTCAGTGCTGCCTCAGCAGCACTCCAGGTAGCCTCTAGCTGCCTGGCCTGCCTGTCAGACCCGAGCTCAGCTCAGCCTTTGCAGATTCCCAGCACCGTGTGTCAGGACAGACCTTGGATTCACAGTCAAACATGACTATAGATCTAGCACAGGAAAAGCCAAGGGAGTTTTCTGGACATTCATTACCTCAAGCCATCATTTGTCTCCTTCATCAGCTGCCTCATGGGCGATAAAAGAGGATAACAATGAGTAACGTCTATAAAAGATATTCTGGGATTAGTTTAGGAGCCATAGATATTTTTATCAACAGGAATCAAGTGGGTTTAGGGAGGTGTTTTAGTTTGGTAGGCAATATTCACGGACTGTGCTGCCACTTCACAACAAATGCGGAAAATTTGCAGCAGAAGTCTGAAAAAAAAATTCCTACATTCTTTATCCAGAAGAAGAAAACATAATTTGAGGTGTTAACTTCTGACTCCCACTGAGCGGCAGATGACCTGACTCCTTCTTCTGTGGCTCTTCTCCAGATGTGTAAGTGGTTCCAGTAGTCCCATGCATGCCAGGAAGGATGAGTAGCTCTGAAGGCTCTTCTGTGTGTGGCTGCGCTGCTAGCCCACTCAGCTCACCATGCTGGGAAAGGATTAATTAGAGGAGCCTTTGAGCGCTGCTCATCCAACACCAAAACGGTAGTGCTAGTCACTCTGTTCTGCTCTTTCCATTCCTACGCCACAACCATAGAGGAAATGTGATTGCATCAGCACAGAGAAGCTGAGATGATGCAGCTTGTGGCCACGCAAGCAGGACTGAACTGGCCGAGCAACAGTAGTATTTGGCAATGGTCACATTCTGGCACAGACTCTCATTGGCTCTGCGATTTCCAAGACCGGCACTTCCATCCATAGGCGACTCCTATATTTAGTAATCGTGCTGGTGGCAAAGGCCCAGTCTCCAGGATGTTGATTCAGACACCCAGACACTCAGCCACTTCCTGTTTGGATGCACTAAAATTATTTGCATCATTTAAAAAGTGATGTTGGTTAAGGGAAACAGCATTACTGACAGGGAGTCTGAGAGCCGAGTTACGTACCCATGCACAATGGAAAAAAAGCCGAACAAATTGTCTCCATCTCCCAACAGCAGCACGCACATACAGCATGTCCCCAGGAGCCACTTTCACCACTCCTCCCACTCACCAGCACTTGTATTGCCACAACAATGCAGCAAAGCACTGTGATCCCCTGCTAAGCCTCCTCCTAGGGCTCCTCTGCCAGCTCAGGGTGGCCCAGTATCATCTGTAGGTACAAGACCAGGAGCAGAGACATACCCAGATGTGGTCTGCTGGCTGGAACAGGCAATACAAAGAAATACAGGCTCTAGGGTCTGCCCCTGTTCTGCCACCCAAGCAGGTATGGCTGGTGACAAGTTTTTCATAGCAAAATGCAGCTTTCCACTGCCGTACGGTCTTTGCAACCCCACTGTGGGCATACAAGTGGCACCCAAGATGTTCATGAACTTCTGGCGACTAGAGGTCCAGGGGCATGAACCTCTACCCTGAAGGCTTTGTGGGTGGTGACTGCATAAGCCGGACTCAGCTCTCGTCTCATCACCTCTATTCCTAATGTCTTGCGCTTAATCTGCAAACGCCAGTGCAGCTGCTGAGTGAAAGGGCAGACATGATTCAGTTTGGGCTGACTCCGTCTCGGAAAGAGAGGTGATGGAGAGGGCCCCTGCCCTGCCCTGCTGGTATCTGAGCTCACCAGCCTGCAGAGTCACAACGCCTGCTTGTGCTCCAGGGCCGTCTGCTGTGGGTCCCACCCAGAGGCCCATCAGGACACCTTGACAAGGAGCTGTGGACACCTGGAGACATCATCTGCCCACTCAGCTGCCCTAGGCTGTGCATGCCGCCAACGCCTCTGTGGCTTCTCCACTTCCAGAAGAGAGGTCAAGAGAAATTTGCAAAATATTTTTTGGGAATCCTTGCAAGTGACCCCTTCCCCACTGTCTGCAGGACCTGGGTGTCTGATAACGCCCAGCTCCCAGACCTTTACTTCAAAATGTGCAAGAGCAGAGCTGCCCTGGATGCTTCACATCGCACCACCACAATATGATGAATTTGGCATTCCTTCTGTTTTTTCAAAGCCTTACTAATTTATTCCCAATGTCTAGGAAGGTTGATGACTCAATAGGTTTTTCCCCACAGAGTCTGGACAAGCAATCTCTTGGCAAGGACTGTTTATGACTTAGCTGCAGATGGAATTATCTATCCTGCCTTCTTTTCAGCAGAGATACAATTAGTCATGTGGACCAGGAGCTTCAAAAGTGACTGGATATCTTATTGCCTTGACTTTTTATGCCCACCTTACAAACAAACAGCTGGGCACCTAAAAATGAAGGCAACCACGTTTCACTGTCCCTCTGAAAAGTCTTTACCAAAGGGCATTTTGCAAGACCAAATTAGGTGAGTGCACAGTTTAAACCGAGGAGTAAAAGGCAAATTACAAGTAACAAATCTAAAGAAGTGAGTTCTGAGTCATCCTCAGTCAATGACAGAGGCTCTGCAATCAGAATTTAGGTCATAACTGCATTGTTATGGTATGTGCAGGAATATAAACCGGCACCCACAGTGGTGGCTGTGTTGAGTCAACAAGGCAAACAAACGAGTCAAAAATAGCTAAAATCTTATTTTGCTGCTGTGTTTAGCAACTATGTCTGAATAACTGCCATGGCAGAGCGAACTGCAAAGTCACAGACTAGCATTTCTCAGAATAAAGTTGCAATTTGATTGTGGCGATGTGCTTTAAACCTCAGGTGGAAAGTTCACAGCTTATGGCACCCCAGAGCTCTTTATATTTGAATACACTTTTCGATTTTATCATCTGATAGTAATTTCTCAGGTAAGCAGTGATTATAAAAGAAACCACTGGTCTGAGAAGGCAAGAATGTCCCTCCAGCAGTGTAACTAACAGAGCACCCGGTGCATGCTCAGAGCCAGCCTGGAGACCTGGGGCAGGCTGCACAGTCCTCGTTCTTACCCGTGCACCTTCAGCTGGCAGCAACCACAAACGTTATTTAGCAATCCTAAGCAAGTCTGATACAAATCATGGGTGATGGCAGAAGGAAGGATCCAGGGCCTTTTGCTCGCAGGAAGGACCATGCTGCCAGCTCCCTGAGATAAGACGAGCACTGCCTGCTCCTGTCACAAGGCCCAGCCAGGAGCAAACTTTCCCCATATCCCAGCACTCAAAATATCTGGCCTTTACAGCTTGGCAGGATACAACATCCCAACTCAGATTCCCAGATCCACCCTAAACTGCGCACCCTGGGTGCTGCCTGCACAAATCCCTCTGCATTGATCCGCTCCTTTTGAAGGAAGATGAGGCTTTGTGTTTTCAGCTTCATCTGCTTTCCCTTCTCCCACGGCACACTGAATCTGAGAGCATGCAAGCTGATCACAGTATTGTTGCAAAGCTAAGGCTTTGGTTACAGAGTTGAAAACAAAGTTTAAGAAATGGAAATATGCAAATACAGTTACACAATGCAGGTGTAGAGCCAAGACTGTTACTGCCCAGACTGCTTTCTGGGGGATATCCCAGCCCGTAGCTCTAGCAGCCGCACACCTCTCGGGTACTGACTGTGGGAGCACGATCCTTGAACATCTCCTCCCTTTTCTCATCACTTCTCTTTCATCCATTTTCTTTCTCTGTTTGGCTCTTATTGGCATTTGATGCAAGCGTGCAAGGAACTTTTTCTTCCCCACCCAAGTGTCCCTGCCCTTTGCAGACCTCTCAACTTCTCTGTTGAGTTCACTCCTCCGAGCTTAAAACATTTTATTGTTGCTTGCAGGATGCTCACACTATTTAGTAACTCTCAAGGAGCCTGCATCACTCTCAACACACCTGCAGTTTTCTTCACAACTCTTATCTGCATCCACGCAACAACATCAAGGGCAGCTACACCAGCTAAGAGCCTTTCTTCAAACAACTTCCCCCCTCCTTCCGTCAGTTTGGGGGCTGCACAATTACCCTGAGTGCTAACACATCACTACCTAGTAGGTTCAAAATTGAGTAGCTGGGGATATTCCCGAGGCTTTCGAGCAATTAAGCCACGCACGGGCTTTGCAGGACTCCTAGGTGCAAGGGAGCCCAGCACCGACAGCAGAGAGAAGCCAACAGGGGCCACAGCTCCCCGTGGGTTGCTGTTGTTGCCATCCAGTGCCAAAACTTGTCTGTTTGTACGAGAGGGAAAGGAAATTCAAGAGCCAGGGCCAAGGCAAATCAGGTCTGGAAATAACAGCTCACAAATACCAAACTCTTCAAAAGGTGCAACATATTTTCAGCCCGGTTTTGGGCTGAAAATGGGACACATGGGACCCACTGACACCAGGCAGCCTGGCAGCTCAGGCTGAGAAAAGCCAGAGGAAGGACCTGGGGCTGGGCGGGTTGGGGAGGGGGGTGGCAGGGGGGTGTGCCTGCGGGTGCCACAGGCTCTCGTGGAGTTGTTTGTGGAAAGAATTTGCAAACAACTGTAATTGATTAAGAAACGGGGTAATTATGCAATATGCTGATTACAGAGAAAGGGGTTGTTAATCCACCAGACAGGTCCAGCAAAGGCCCTGTCAAAGCATCAGGGGAGATGCTGTGGGGAAGAGGAAAGGCTGCATGAATGGCTGTTCCCACCGTCCTCTGAGGCCGAGGAGCCCTGGGACCCATTCGATCCTGTCCCCAGGACCAAATCCCACGCGCAGGAGTGTGCAGTGCATGCCGTGCTAGTCAGATCACACCTGATTGTCAGCTGTGCTTGCTGTACCAAAGATTAAACTGATTCGGCCTCTGATTTGATCGAGACATCCCCTGGAGATACCTGTTGTAAGATTTATCTCACCATGGGTGGACCATGTCACCTGAGGGCCCCTTTACAAACCATAGTGGAGACCAACTCATCTGTTGGACCTGTTAAGACCAGGGTTCAGTCTGATATTAAGACACTCGTGAGGTATCTTCACCAGTCAGTGGAGTTTAGGAGGAGGCTGGAGGTGTCAGCTTCAGAGTGAACTGACTTTCTCTTGCGTCTCTGCTGGCTCTGAATTAAACAGCTCGCCCACAATAATCTCTGAAGCCTGGACAGTGGCTGCTGGGAGACCCTCACTCTGACCCCTGGATGTAGGTATCTTGATCACAAACTGAATCTGATCCGAGATGTTATGGGAGAAGAAAGCATCTGCACGCACTGTCCCCCTTCCCAGCCTGTGCCGCTCCTACCCTTCCATCTTGCACAGAACCTAAGACATATTGTTGACAGTAAAGCTCCTGTTCATACCCCAGGGCACAAGCTCAGATCAGAGGTACAAGCCAACTGCTGCCTTCCCCCAAGTCTTTTGGCCACTTGACACCTTTCATTTAACGTCCAGCCTCTCCAGACAGGAGCAGGGATGCTCCGCCAGACCCTCACGTGCCCTGTGCCATCCAGGTGCAGACAGGGCACCCCCATGACCCCCTCTGCCAGAAGGACTTTCCACCCAAGGGTCACACAGCACTGTCCACTCACAGGGACCAAATGGCACACAAAGATAGAAAGAAAAGCCAGACCCACCATGTGGATCTACTGAGCGGCCGAGGCATCTCCAAGTCTTGGTGTGTCTTGGCTATAAGAAGCATTGGAGCATTATCCCCCACTCGGCCAGAGCTGTGCAAGCTGCAGAGCATGGGCAGATTACCTGGTCCCAGGCCTGTTCAGTTAATCTGTGCTCAGTTTCTTTATCCTGTCTGTCTATAAATAACTTCCCTCCTGGCTACCTACAACCACCGGCCGGGGGGACCACACACCAAGGGGGTGGGAGGGCAGGGGAGACATGCAGGGCACACCTCGATGGCAGCTCAGCCGNCAGAGCATGGGCAGATTACCTGGTCCCAGGCCTGTTCAGTTAATCTGTGCTCAGTTTCTTTATCCTGTCTGTCTATAAATAACTTCCCTCCTGGCTACCTACAACCACCGGCCGGGGGGACCACACACCAAGGGGGTGGGAGGGCAGGGGAGACATGCAGGGCGCACCTCGATGGCAGCTCAGCCGCTGTGCCAGGCCTGGCATCGTTAGGTGTGTGGACATGTCGGGGGGACAGCGAGCAGCCCCATGTACCCATTCACGCAGGGAAGGACCACGGTCTCCTCTGCATCCCTGGCACCAAGTTGGTTTGAGTGGGGCTGGGTGGTCTTGCATGCAACCACAGCCAAGCTGCACTCTGCATTTAGGACAGTCTTGGAGCAAGATGGAGATGAAAGGAGAGACGCAGCGCACAGGAGAATGTGGGCTGGGTCACTTTCACTTGTAGTGTTAAGAAACATAAACAAGGGATTTACCTTTCTGTGAACAAGCTGTGGGTGACAGTCCCAGGTAGAAATAGAGGAGGTGACGAGATGGCAGAGATAAGTGATGGGATCTGTCCCGTCGCGGGACTGCTGCGCAGGACACAGGGATGCAGGGGCCACACCGGGCAGACCGGCACGGCTGAGGTGGGATGGAGGAGCTGCTGGCAGGGATGTGCCTCCGGGCTGGTGCAGAGGAGGAACTGGGGTTCACAGCAGGCTATGAGCCTTCCTCGCATTTGGAGGCACAGTGTCCAATACAGACCAATTGTATCCCTCCCACCAACCCAAAGCCCTGCACGATGTTACTCACCAGGGACATCATGTCACGCACTGCCGCTGTGGGGATGTGACTCCATGGAGCTGCTGAGCCTGCTGAGAAACAGCTGGAGAAGCGCCTCTGCTCACGGAGTGCTTTCTGTTGGAGGAAAAAGAGGAGAAATTCCAGTTCTCCTTGCTGTCAGGATGGTATTTTAGGAAATTCCCTTTCACCTTCCCAGACGTGTTGTCTATCTAAGTATTGATCCTTCTTTGCATGTGCTCTGTAGCCGCTTGAACTTGCCATTTTTCAGCTTGCTCCTCCGATGCAGCTGAGAGAATACACTCAAGGCTCACATCTTGATTTACTTTAAAAAAACAACCCCATAGTGTCGCTTCACCTGGATCTGTCAGAGGAAATAAACGCAGAGCAGGTCCGCATTGCACAGCCCAGGAGCACACTGTCATATGGAGGTCCACCCCGTCCTGCAGACCTCCCGCTGCTGTAGATAGATGGGAAAGGCATCACACTGGGATCCAAGAGCCCTTGTCACAGCCCTGCGACAGACCACAGTGGCAGCAGGGCCAGCCCCACCAAATCCTGGTTGTTTTGCACCAGAATTCATGCAGAGTTTGTGCCGTTGATTTAAATGAATTTCCAAAATCCAGATGGCACCGGGAAGGTTGGCTGTGCCCAGTCTAACAGCCCCATTTAAAGTAGAAAAGGTTTAAACTTCCTGATCGAAGTCTTACTTCAATCCCTGGGAAAGTTATGGAGCGAATCCTCCTGGGGGCTGTCACAAGTCAAATTAGGCACATGACTGGGAAAACCCAGCACGGATTCACCAAGGGCAAATTGTGCTTGGCAAACCCAATTCCTGCCCCCATGCATCTGCTGGGACGCACTCCAGGGCGTGCACGGGACACACAGACCCTGCTCCTGCAGAAGTTCACGTGTGCCACGCTCCTCTGGAGAGAAGGCGGCTGGACGGAACAGGAAGAGCTCTGGCAGGAGGGGTCAGGAGAAGCAAGTCTACTCCAGGGAGGAGAATCTGGAACAGGGGATGGGAGAAAACCAAGAGGACAAGAAAAATCAGGGCTGCTGCACCAGCTGCTGAGACTTGCAAGCGTGCAGCAAGCACTGAGTCCAGGGATTTGTAAGAAATAACAAGGAAAGCAGTGGCAGTGCTGGCTGCTCACTGCCCCAGCACTGCTGGGCGTGCTTTGCTGGTGAGTCTGCTCTCAGTAAAGCCCGGCAGAGAAGCCTGCTCCCTGCAAAGCAATGGGTACAGGCTCTGTCCCGAGTCTGAGGGCTTCCAAACTTGCACAGCAGGTGCTGAGCCTCTCCAAATGCTCCCTACCAGTTTTAGAGTCTGGTCAAGGAGGACTGCATCATCACCTAGTCCAAGAGAGGAAGAGCTGTCCTGGCCATCCCATCCCAACGTGGAGCATTTGACCTGGTAATTCTTGTCATGGCTGTAGATTTTTGGTGAACTACCGATGACATTCTAGAGAGACACCTCAAATCACTAGTACAATGGAGTAGAGGACAATATGGGTCAGTGGTAGCTCACCACGAATCAAATACCTTATAGAAACCATAGGGCACATAAGGAAGCCAAACTCTCCAGCTCAGGCAAACTGGGAGACTCCTCTCCAGCAGTGAGCACTCTGCTCCGCAGGCTGGTGCTACAAGAGATCTCTGTGCTGGAGGCCAAACCATGCTGTCCCTGATCTGGACACAGAGGGTGGAGTGCACCCTTAAGGCCAAAACACACAACTGGCCTCTTGCTGGGCCCTAGGTCTGCTTTTGTCTAATGGGAAGCAAAGTGCATGTGCGTGCCATTGATTTCTTGCTCCCCACAGCAGGAGGCAATGGTCCAGCTTTGCATCACCGCCGACAGAGCAAGGCATTGAGGCAGCAGCGGGTATGGGATGGATCAGTGGGTTACATGGTTCCCACGGATGGGCGGCGGGGTTTCTGTCACCGCCACGTTCTGGGAGGGGACATCACAGGGCCACCTGGC
>VZSC01003560.1:112315-125466 GCA_013398225.1 Steatornis caripensis | reverse complement strand
AGCGAGCAGCCCCATGTACCCATTCACGCAGGGAAGGACCACGGTCTCCTCTGCATCCCTGGCACCAAGTTGGTTTGAGTGGGGCTGGGTGGTCTTGCATGCAACCACAGCCAAGCTGCACTCTGCATTTAGGACAGTCTTGGAGCAAGATGGAGATGAAAGGAGAGACGCAGCGCACAGGAGAATGTGGGCTGGGTCACTTTCACTTGTAGTGTTAAGAAACATAAACAAGGGATTTACCTTTCTGTGAACAAGCTGTGGGTGACAGTCCCAGGTAGAAATAGAGGAGGTGACGAGATGGCAGAGATAAGTGATGGGATCTGTCCCGTCGCGGGACTGCTGCGCAGGACACAGGGATGCAGGGGCCACACCGGGCAGACCGGCGCGGCTGAGGTGGGATGGAGGAGCTGCTGGCAGGGATGTGCCTCCGGGCTGGTGCAGAGGAGGAACTGGGGTTCACAGCAGGCTATGAGCCTTCCTCGCATTTGGAGGCACAGTGTCCAATACAGACCAATTGTATCCCTCCCACCAACCCAAAGCCCTGCACGATGTTACTCACCAGGGACATCATGTCACGCACTGCCGCTGTGGGGATGTGACTCCATGGAGCTGCTGAGCCTGCTGAGAAACAGCTGGAGAAGCGCCTCTGCTCACGGAGTGCTTTCTGTTGGAGGAAAAAGAGGAGAAATTCCAGTTCTCCTTGCTGTCAGGATGGTATTTTAGGAAATTCCCTTTCACCTTCCCAGACGTGTTGTCTATCTAAGTATTGATCCTTCTTTGCATGTGCTCTGTAGCCGCTTGAACTTGCCATTTTTCAGCTTGCTCCTCCGATGCAGCTGAGAGAATACACTCAAGGCTCACATCTTGATTTACTTTAAAAAAACAACCCCATAGTGTCGCTTCACCTGGATCTGTCAGAGGAAATAAACGCAGAGCAGGTCCGCATTGCACAGCCCAGGAGCACACTGTCATATGGAGGTCCACCCCGTCCTGCAGACCTCCCGCTGCTGTAGATAGATGGGAAAGGCATCACACTGGGATCCAAGAGCCCTTGTCACAGCCCTGCGACAGACCACAGTGGCAGCAGGGCCAGCCCCACCAAATCCTGGTTGTTTTGCACCAGAATTCATGCAGAGTTTGTGCCGTTGATTTAAATGAATTTCCAAAATCCAGATGGCACCGGGAAGGTTGGCTGTGCCCAGTCTAACAGCCCCATTTAAAGTAGAAAAGGTTTAAACTTCCTGATCGAAGTCTTACTTCAATCCCTGGGAAAGTTATGGAGCGAATCCTCCTGGGGGCTGTCACAAGTCAAATTAGGCACATGACTGGGAAAACCCAGCACGGATTCACCAAGGGCAAATTGTGCTTGGCAAACCCAATTCCTGCCCCCATGCATCTGCTGGGATGCACTCCAGGGCGTGCACGGGACACACAGACCCTGCTCCTGCAGAAGTCCACGTGTGCCACGCTCCTCTGGAGAGAAGGCGGCTGGACGGAACAGGAAGAGCTCTGGCAGGAGGGGTCAGGAGAAGCAAGTCTACTCCAGGGAGGAGAATCTGGAACAGGGGATGGGAGAAAACCAAGAGGACAAGAAAAATCAGGGCTGCCGCACCAGCTGCTGAGACTTGCAAGCGTGCAGCAAGCACTGAGTCCAGGGATTTGTAAGAAATAACAAGGAAAGCAGTGGCAGTGCTGGCTGCTCACTGCCCCAGCACTGCTGGGCGTGCTTTGCTGGTGAGTCTGCTCTCAGTAAAGCCCGGCAGAGAAGCCTGCTCCCTGCAAAGCAATGGGTACAGGCTCTGTCCCGAGTCTGAGGGCTTCCAAACTTGCACAGCAGGTGCTGAGCCTCTCCAAATGCTCCCTACCAGTTTTAGAGTCTGGTCAAGGAGGACTGCATCATCACCTAGTCCAAGAGAGGAAGAGCTGTCCTGGCCATCCCATCCCAACGTGGAGCATTTGACCTGGTAATTCTTGTCATGGCTGTAGATTTTTGGTGAACTACCGATGACATTCTAGAGAGACACCTCAAATCACTAGTACAATGGAGTAGAGGACAATATGGGTCAGTGGTAGCTCACCACGAATCAAATACCTTATAGAAACCATAGGGCACATAAGGAAGCCAAACTCTCCAGCTCAGGCAAACTGGGAGACTCCTCTCCAGCAGTGAGCACTCTGCTCCGCAGGCTGGTGCTACAAGAGATCCCTGTGCTGGAGGCCAAACCATGCTGTCCCTGATCTGGACACAGAGGGTGGAGTGCACCCTTAAGGCCAAAACACACAACTGGCCTCTTGCTGGGCCCTAGGTCTGCTTTTGTCTAATGGGAAGCAAAGTGCATGTGCGTGCCATTGATTTCTTGCTCCCCACAGCAGGAGGCAATGGTCCAGCTTTGCATCACCGCCGACAGAGCAAGGCATTGAGGCAGCAGCGGGTATGGGATGGATCAGTGGGTTACATGGTTCCCACGGATGGGCGGCGGGGTTTCTGTCACCGCCACGTTCTGGGAGGGGACATCACAGGGCCACCTGGCGCCTGCCTTCACAGCCAGCACAAGGGCAAATCAGAACAAGTCTTTCAGCATCGGTGTAAATGCACCACGATGTGCAGGGTAGGAGGGAGGTAAGTCCTTTTGTATTAAGTGTTCTGAAAGTGGCTCTACCCCATCAGGGAAAGGAACAGGACAGTCAGGAAGGGAAATCTGCATCCAGTTGCTGCACCAGCACCAGGCCTGTGTGCACCATGTCCCTGTGGTCTCCCCACAATCATCCCCTGCTTTCTTAACAGTGGCTGGAGAAAGGGAAGGGATGGTGATTTCTTATAGCGTGGCCCTTTCCCTTGCCTTTCAAGGAGCTCCCCACCACCAACTGCGTCCACTGACACAACCAGGCAGAGCTGGATGTAGGTCACCACCTCTGCCACTTGTGCCATGTGACGTAAATGGCTTTGCTGACCCTAATGCTTTGAAGCTTATGGCTCCTGATCCGGGTAGTCCCAGGACAGCCTTCCTGCTCAGCTTCCTGCTGGCAAAATTAAGTTAAAACAGCAACTTCGGAGCTCAGAGAGCTCCCAATGACTTTGTGGTCTTGTCCTCCCTCCACAACCAGGGTCGAGCATGGCGAGAGTGTGCCCCTAATGTCTCTTGAAAGCACCACCTCTGCTTCCTCCCTTGCTTCTCAGGAAGCAGGGAAGTCACACGCTCACCTATGAGCAAGTGCTGTGTGAGGGTTAAGCAAGAGGCACTGACGGCGTCTGTCTGGGAGCCAGCAGGTAAGTCAAGAATTTCCCCAGTACATGCCTCACGCCTTGGAGTGGAGCAAGACGCAGTGTTGCAACACCTCCTACAAGCTCAGAAGGTGCATTAAAGAAGTTCACAGGATGGAAGCACTTCTTCTAGGCCTGTTGCATAATCCAGGTAAGTAGATAAGCCTGTAATATTTGCACAACATGGTGTCCCTTCATTGGCCTTGTTACTGGTCTCATTCTGCAGGGCTTAATTCAGGGGATCTGAAGGATTGAGGACACCTTTCAGGTCATCTATTCCGTGGGAGATGGCTATGACCCGACCCTAGTGTTGTGCTACTGGGAACATTAAAGGGACAGGGACACCTCGCTGACAGCTGAGCTTTATGCTTTGCAAATCTGTCCCAAAGACATTTTGGAAATGGCACTGTGACACCTATGGAAAGTACTTGGGCAGCTTCTTGTGGATTTTGCAGTGCAAAATCACAATGGGAAGAGAATAATGACCTGCCAGAGATGAAATAACCTTTGCACAAACACACAGATACACACAGCTTGGGAATATTCCCGATCAAATATTTACTTATCCCAAAGGGTGCAGGATGTGGGGACTGAGCAGTGGCAGGACTCAGGTGTCAGGGAAAAAGATGGGACACGGGTGAATGTGTTGATTGAGCACAGACATGGTCCAGAGTCTGCTAGGAACTGTCCTGCTTCGGTAACTTTGGGATTTACCAGGCAGCCCAAGCAGAGGGCATGATAGCATCTAGCCAGCAGACGGGTGGCATCAACTTGTACTTTCCTTTGGGCTGTGGGTGCAGGAAGGATCCAGCCAGCAGGCTCCAGGGATGCACCTCAGGCACAAGATGCACAGAGCAGAGCAATCAGCGCTGTACTCTGGGCACTTGTGGGGTCCTTTGTTGAGCCAACAAGCCGGGAACAATGTTGTGCCATACGCTGGCCTTCCCTCCAGGAGCTTTCTGCAAGCAAGCCCCCCACCTCGCACGGAAGGGACCTGGGCGGTCAGCGCAGGAGACCTGGGACTCAGTGGCACGCTGCTCGTAGCTGCCCTAGCCCTGCAGGTTGTGCACGAGCCTGAACTAAAAGGCTGGGGGGCTGAGGGAGGAAGATGCGGGAGCTTTCTGCCCAAGGACCCCAGCCTGGTTCCATGTCTCACCAGGCAGATCTTCACCTGCCAGGGCACTGCAAACCTCTTCCTTGTTTCTCTTTTCAGAGCCTGAGATGCCTTGTTCTTGGGTGCAGATGCCTTCAGGGATCTGCAGTGTCTCTGAATTGCTGCAGAACCCCAGGAGGGACAGCATTGCTCCTCACACTCTTTAAAGACATATAGATGTCCTATGCCTGTGGCTATTCAGGGGCCACCAGTCACGCCACTCACATCGTGGGGAAGGTCCCAGGACTTGCTGTGCCCCAAGTCCTCTGGGCAGCCCACGATGTTTCAGCAATGGAGTTCTTCTATCCCTCCAGGGTTGATTTGAATTGCCACCAGGCCACAGCCCTTTGGCAATGCCCATTCAGAAACCCTCCCTGGGATGCTCACAGCCACTGCGTGGGACTTGCCGGGAAAATACACATCACACGCTGGAACGCGTAGTCAGAAGACACAGGACGGGGTGAGCAGAGCCAGAGCGTCTGCAGCTCACAGCCCCACTCCCCAGGTGAGCCACTGCTGCACTATTCATACCGGTGTCCAGGGAGAGCAGGGATGCCTGGCTCCGAGGAACGGTTTTCCATGCCTTGCTCCCTGCCCCTACCAGGGATGGGGCCTTATAACGGTTCTTCAAGCCACCTCTCCCACCCCTTCCTTAATCATGACGTACCCCTTCCACTTGCCCTGTTCCCCACCTCGACCTCATCCACCTGCCATGGGCACAGCCTGATCCTGGAGACAGGTTTTGTCCTCATCACCCAGCCTGGGGCAGCACCTGCAGGAGCATGCAGAGGTGAAGAAAGAAACCGTGGCAGCCTGAACCTGTTTCTCTGGGTGAGGGGAGGGAGCAGAACAGAGCTGCTTTGTGGTGTGGGTACAGATACCTCTCCCATCTTCCCCAAAATGTCTGCCTGGGGGAGTGCCAAGCAGCACTCAAGGAAGGAGTGGTGGTAAAAGACTGTCCACTCATTGCTTTTCCTTCTTGGTAGGGATTGTAGTGCAATGGCAATATTGCAAAATCCGTGCTTGGGATTTTAAAAAAAATGCTAATTCTGGATTTCCACTCTTGAGCT
Source organism: Steatornis caripensis (assembly GCA_013398225.1). Lineage (NCBI taxonomy): Eukaryota > Metazoa > Chordata > Aves > Caprimulgiformes > Steatornithidae > Steatornis > Steatornis caripensis. Next base: position 119,981 of record VZSC01003560.1, on the reverse strand, counting down.
GGCCACACTGAAATAACAAAAGACCATTTGTTTTCCTGAGGAGGAAACTAGAGGGTTGTTTGTTATCTTTCAACATCAGAAAGTCAGATCTTGTTTGTCTAACTTGCTGAATTTTTGGATGAAAAAGAGCAGGTGGTTTTGTAGCATCAGATGCACCAGGAAAACATAGCCCGATTGCTCGAGTTGTGACAAAATGGTTAAACATGTCAGTCATTCTTATTTGTTTCACCCAATGACTAAATAAGCAGCAGGGAGAAAAGGTTAGTCCTTTAAATTTCAGTGCTCATCAGTGAGGGTCAGATGAAGCTCGTTTTCTGCACATGCAACATCTAACAAGTCCTACAGGAAAACCAAGAAATGTCAGACGTGACCTTCCTGGGAAATCAAATGCAAAAAACAAGGAAGCCACAGTAGGCAGGCTTCTTAAGGAAGCGACAAAATGGCACAGCCCATTTAGTTTTCCTCAGTAGATCCTCTCTGAGGTCACTGTACTATTGTAAACCACATCTCAGCTTGGCTGATAACAGTTTAGTACTGGCACTCTGCAGCGTGAGTCTTGTGTGAGTCTAAATTCACCCAGAGGACGAGCAGAGCCTTGGAGAAATTGATGAACCTGTGGTTGGCTGTGGTCAGCTGTGGTGGGGATCTGAGCGTTAAATCCCAGCCTCCTGGTCCTAGTGTTATCCGCACTCAAAAGACAGAGTGTCTCTAGCAAACCCTGAGGGCTGGACCCAGAAAAAAGCCCAACTCTGTGCTCAAAGGAGCCAGAAGTCTTTTATGGCTCTCCTTTGTGAGGATCCAGCTTCCAACCAATAAACACACAGGGGTGCAAAAATACGTGTCCTGGTAACTGTTCACATTACCTTCCCTCTTGGTTATGTTCCTTTCCTGAGTACCTCCAACACGTCAAGGTGTTTTATGCTAATTCAAGTTGTGAGAGTCCCATCCCAGAGGAAAAAGCCACAAGGAGCTGTCTGAGTCACCCGAAACGAACCACAAAACACAGCCTAGACAGGATGGGCATGGAGGTCATCTTGGAAGCACAAGAGTCTCCAAGGCTGGTGTCTGTATGTCAGGGGTTACTTGAAGTCCTATGGTCACAAGAGAGTATGGGGTTTATGCACCGTTGGCCAGGCGAAAAAGAGGTATCATCAGGCTAGGAAGAGATGGACTGTGTCCTGAGCTGCCTGTTGATAAAGATCAGCGTGGGGAGGCTCACAGAAACTCAGAGGATGAATGCAGGACTCCTCCAGCTGGCGAGGCGGTTGTGATAGACAAGCGGTGACAAAACTCACGCTCACAATCTCAGCCCAAGAGAACAAGCAAGCTGCAACAGGAGCACCATGGAAATTATGTTTCACAATGGCAAGGTTTGGATCTCCAATGGGAAAGAGACAACAGTGTCCTGCTTGCTGCCCAGGATGATCAGATATAACCAATAAATTATCAAATAGGAGGAAAATGTAATACACAAGATAAGGCAGAAAGGATGGTCCTCTGAGATCCAGTAGCCAATGCCAAGCTTGTCCTCAGACCCACGGGGGAAGCCGCATGTCTTCCTTCTGGGACCATGGCCATATTTTTCAGCAGGAGCCAACCCATCATAAGCCAATCCAAGACTGGAGGCTGGTAGAGTCACAGCTCCCGCATGGCCACAGCACACATTTTGTGAGCTGCCTGCAGAAGCCCAGCAAGGTTTTCACTCCTGCCATGCTGCAGAGTGAAGAGTTAAATTCTCTCCCTCGGCAAGAGCACAGAGGCAGCTCCCAGTCTCCGCCATCTGCTCTCATTCACACATGAGCCATGTGCGGGCACCATTCAGTTCTCCGTTTATTCCCTTTGACAAAACCAGAACTGCTGAGATCACATATAATGAAGGAGAAGAATGGCTGAGCCATTCCCAGCACGCACGGGAAGCTGGGCTGGCTGGGAGCTCACTGGGAGGGCAAACATCTGGTGCCAGGAGAGGGTCCTTCCCTCGGTGCAGCCAGGAGGGTGCTGTCTCCTGGGAAATGGCTCACTCGGCTGAATGTGGCCGCTGGCACTGTCCAGTCAGGTCACATCCTGCGCACTGATAGCTGTGCACAGAGCAGCCCTGCCTACGTATCTGGGTCCCCGTGCAAGCAAGGGTGTTTGCACACACTGAGCATCCTCTGTTTGCTCCCGTCAACAAAGTTTCTCTCTCCTCCAGGCCAGCCGCGACACTCCGTAGTTTAGCAATCAGTCTCATCACAAACGACAATAATCCGGGAGCAGCCCCAAGCAGCCCCAAGAGCCTGTTTGCACCAAACCTGGCCAGAAGTTGCGCAGCTGAAATGTGTTGTTGCAAATGGGCGTGAACAGAAATCGCAGTTGCTGGAGGGAAACAACCCAAACCTCATTCAAAATAAAGGGGCGGAGGGTGTTTTTTAAAAACACTGTCCATTGTCCTAAAAAACTAAACCGTTCTATAGTTTTAAAAAGATCACTTTTCATTTAGACGTTTCTGGCAATTTATACTTTAAAAGGCTTTTTTAAAAGGTTGGGAAAGGATAAAGTATTTATAAATTATTCAAATACAATGTTCAGATGAATTCAAAACGATTTTTTGTTAAATGGCCTCTTCCATGAAATCTTCAACAATTTGTCCTAATTCAAGCAGGAAATGGTTTCAGATACTCATAAACTCATGGGATGGGAAGTGAGATCTAGTGAAAATCAGCTGGTAATTGCTCGTCTAAATCACTTGGCAAGCACTTGAAAAAACAAGTCACACCAAAGAGGATCGAGATGGGAAAAATAACCTAAAGCATACCAATAAATCCAGCTAGCTCCCATCTGCAGAGGCCAGAGGCTTCACTGAGTCACGGGCTCGTCTAGAAGAGGGCGTTTTCCCCCTTGTCTCCCCTTTTTGGCTCATGCAAATACAGTTTGTACGCCTTTCCCCCGCCTAGAGTTAGTTTTCTGGAAGCCCTGGCTGTGCGAACAGCTGCAGCTCCGTGATGCCGGTTCCTGCTCCCCTCTCTCAGGTTTCTAGTGACCAGAAGGAGCTCTTAGATGGCGTGGTGGCGACAAGGACAGGTGAAGTTTAGAAAGCCGAAGCACGCAAACGGGAAGCAACGGGAGCAGGGGGCATTCACGCTGCTGCTTTTCCTCCTGTGTCTCATCGGGCAGAGCATGGTGCCGGTGGGGCGGAGGGAAGCATCGAGAGCCCCGCTGGAGCCAGGAGAGCCCTCACCGAAGGGCCACGCTGCTGGCATCCCCGGCTGCCCTGGTCTCCTGCTCAGCTCCACATCATTCTCCTTGGATCCTCCTTACGGATCCCTTCCCATTGCGTTTTCTATTTGCCAAAGTCACCAGCAGCCTGCAATCGTTTCCACACTCATTTCATAGGTCGGGGGTGAATTGCTTCTCAGGAAAAATCTGCCAGTGCAACACATCAGGAGCAACATTTCCAAGAGATCCCAGAAACCCAGTTAACTTCCCTGCACCCAGTGAAGAAATGCTTCAGAAATTCCCCTGGCAAGGTCACCTGGTAGTCTGAAATACCGTGGCTATGGCCCTGTTTTTGAAATCCCTTGCAGGGTGGCTCTCTATCCTGACTGCTGGGACCCCTCCAACTCTGCGCTGACTGTGTTTTGCAACGCAGATTTTCCAGCAGGAGAGTTGTCCCCAGAGGCAGTGTCTGTGCCAGGCAGGCGAAGCCGCTCGCTAGGTGCCCTTGTCTAACTTCATTCAAAACAAAGCAGAAAGGGCGTTGCAGTGGGTGTTGGGGTGTTCAACTACAGCCTGGCAGCTCCTACAGAGAAGGTTTCATTCCCCACCTCCGCGATGGAGCTCCGCAGCCAGATTTTAAACAGTCCCAGGTATCGACCTAGGGGAAAGGAGGTACCGGAGCCTTCCAGAGGCATTAGCCCGTGAGAGCTGGATGGCGTAGCCTTACGCCATGATGCTGCGCAGCTACAGCTCTGACACTGACCGAGACCCACGTCTCTCAAATCCTTTCATTCTAAGTAAAATAAACCACAGCAAGAGCTTAAAAGGCGGCTGACGGCATTTCCAGGTAAGAGAGCCAGACCACAGCTGGAATCCTGGCTGAGACGATGAAGATGTGCAGAGCCCAGAGGAGTTTGTTCCTGTGCACCTCCTGGTTTCAGTATCTTTCAGTTAGGTCTGGCAGCAGAGGGTATGAAACTGTAGAGACATCTGAGCACTGCATTCCACGTAAAAATGAAACTAATCAACCATATGTTTTTAAAAAGAGGGTAATAGCAGCTGGTGAAAACAAAATAGCCCACAACTCCTTTGAGGCTGAGGAGCCAGTCTTGCAACACAGACACTCAGGAGACCAGAGACGCTGGCTGCTATCCGGCAGCGCCCGTTTTGGGGGATGCAGGCCTGGACGACAAGCTCTTCAGACCGCAACACAGCAGCCAGCCCCAAGTGGTCCCAGATCATTCCCAGCTGATTGGTGCTCACAAAGTCCTCCAGTCTTGCAAGGAGAGGCAGGGGGCCATGCCTTACCCGCCACTGTCATCGCACGTAGCCTGCTCTGGTGATCCGCTACTGACTGGGGGCACCGGTGATTCTCTGGACCACTTGTGGATGAAGGTGTGGTGTTTTCTGTCACTGACAGCCCAAGGCCACAGGTGTAAAACAACTGCATTTTTCATCGCCCTCGCTGGGATACGCTGTCCCGGCTGGTCACAGTCTCCTGCACTGCGCTGGCTGGTGGGATGGGTTTGGTAAGGTCCCTTCCTTTCTCTGCACTGGGTAGGGAACATCTGCCATGCTCAGCAAAGGGAGTGCTCAGCTCCCGCAGGCAGGTAAATCTCAGGCTGCTCGGTGTGAAGGAAAGGGGAAGACCAAGCCAGGAAGTGGCATATAATTTTCCTGTATCTCTGGAAGTCACTAACAGACAGAGGGAAACGTCACCAGCAAGTGACCAGCATGGGTGAAACTGCTCAGCCTGCCAGCTGGAGAGCATCACTGTATTCCGGGGAGGCAGGAGTCAGATCAGGCAGCTCGGAGCAGAGCACACTGAGCTGTACAGTGTAAGACAAACAAGACAAGATCAAGCCCTGCACTTGGAAACAGCTACAGGAACCACAGCAGATGACGTTGCTTTGTAACCGTTTGCAACTGTCAATGGAGCATGCACGGCACAAAGAGAACGCCAGCAGCAGCAGCAGTGCGCAGACATCCCTGGCACCAGCTGGCCTGAGTGCTGCAGGAGGCGAACGCAGAGACCCTCTCATGTCTGAGGAGGATTTGGATGCTGGAGCCAGATGGCTCTGGAAGAGCACTGGAAGACGATCTGGGGCAGTAGAGGGCTCTGAGGTCAAACTCAGGGTAAGAGGCGCGAGCTGCCTCTGTAAGAGAAGGATGTGCACTAAGCTTCTGGCTGTATGACACGGCAGATTAGAAAAGATGCAGCTTGTGTTGGTACCAAGAAAACGCATGGCAAGGCACCCTTCAGTGAGAAGCCGGGGACCGGCACACACAGAAGTTTAGGGTGTTGTCCATGGGACGAAGAAGATTCCAGCCGTTACAGAAGGGCAATAAAGCAATCATCCATACTACACTTTGGAAAAAAAGCTGCGTTTCAAACAGCTCCAAGAACCCTTCAGGACTCCCCACTGCTGGCAGAAAGGGACAGCCTGGCTCAGTGCATCAGCAATCCTGCTGGTGCTGCTGCATCTCCTGCTGGCCTTGCCCCTTCCCCTACTCCAAGCATTGTCTGTAACTCAAAAGGTTAAATAAATGCATAATAAAGGGAAGATTTTGGTCACAGGGAGGGTAATGTGGGGGCACAGTCAGTACCAAGTATTTTTCCGTGCCTGGCGCGTTGGGGCAGGTGCACTTAGAAAAACAGAGCCTATGTTTGTGCACTCTTAACACTGTTATTGAGCTGCGTTTGGGACGCAGCAGGAAACTGAAACTACCTTTTTATGATGTGGAGGCTACTAATGTGTAAGTAAATAATATTTTGTCTAGTTAATAACATCAGAGCCTGGCCAGGGACTCCATGCAGGTCTGGGTTAAACACCCCAAACTGTAATATCCTTATAATGACTATAACATTTGCTAATGTCAAGGCAGCAAAAGGTGCGGAGAGGTCGCACGCGGATGGGGGCTGCCTCTCGGACTAAAGAGGGCGCAGAGCTGCCTTGGAGTTCAGGGAGCTGCACCAGTCACCCCAGCAGCCTGAGAGCCTGGTGGCGGGGAGAAATCAAAGGGTGAAGCAGGTGGGTTCCCTGCAAGCCCCCAACGTGCAGCACCCCAACAGCGAGAGCAGAGTGGTGCTGCAGGTGGACTGGCGTGGTGAAGCATCCCCATAGCACGCGACAGCCTGCAGACCAGTGCCCAACACCAGCCTTGTGCTAGCAGAAGAGAGTCAGTGCACATAGCTAGGTTCTAGCTTACATATGCACGCGCATGGTTTTATTACAGGAAGCCATGGCCGGCTGAAACTGGCCACAAACCATTGAATCTGTATGCCTACAGGGTCTTAGTTAATGCCTCTAACCTGGGCACTCACGGGAAAATGCCTCCACCACAAAAATCTTTTGTAACTTCTGCTCCCTTGAGCTGCTGGAAGACGTGGCGGTGATTTGTGGCTGCACAGAGCCAGTCCAGCACCAGACAGACAGAGCTGACACTAGAAGACTTGCTTAACGGCCAGACGGCCGTGTGCCTGTGTGCATAGGTTTAAGCAGTTTGCAAAGCCATTGGGCTTTAGCTGTATCTCTACTAATCCCCGGTGTACCCTGCTTGCTCCTGTCTGTCCAAGCCCTGTCTGTCTGCCAGAAGCCAGACTCCAGCAACATCCACACGGCAGGAGTTGTCACCTGCTGGTGTTTGAGTCTATCAAAACAAAATGCAAACAAGCACAATTAGAAACGGCCGTGGAGGTCACTGGGGAATGCAAAAATTCCAGTTGCAGTGCAAGGTTCAATGCAAGATCATCTAGGAGGGGAAGGCGGTTTTTATTCTTGGCAAAGGTGATTCAGCTCACACTCAGTCTCTCCCAGGTTTCACTCGCTCATCCGTTCATGCTCCCACACAGGCACCAACACGCGTGTGCCCAAGTAGCCCGGGCAGGACCGCTTGTGGTGACATGGGAAATAAAGGACAGCAGCTCGCAGTGCCTCGCCACGGCTCCGGGATCCTCCTTGGATGGGTGGCTGTGCACTGGGCCTTGTGCACACCTCTTGTACCCTTTAGGAAGGGGCGAGGATTGTGATCTTCTGCCTCTCCATCCTGTCCTGCCTCTGTGAGTCATTAGGAAGGATGCTGGTTTACTCACACTGGTTGGGCTCCTTTCTGGGTGTAATCTCTCCTTTGTTTTAGGCTGTCCTTTGTTTTACTGCTCCAGATGTCCTGAGNGCACACCTCTTGTACCCTTTAGGAAGGGGCGAGGATTGTGATCTTCTGCCTCTCCATCCTGTCCTGCCTCTGTGAGTCATTAGGAAGGATGCTGGTTTACTCACACTGGTTGGGCTCCTTTCTGGGTGCAATCTCTCCTTTGTTTTAGGCTGTCCTTTGTTTTACTGCTCCAGATGTCTTGAGAAGTTGCATGCCTATTGCTCTGCTCTTGCTGACCCACTGATGTAGCAGATCAGCACATGCCATTCTTTTAACCCTTCTTCTCACTGTTTCTCTTGCTGCTTTCACATCCAGACAT
>VZSC01003560.1:100363-112144 GCA_013398225.1 Steatornis caripensis | reverse complement strand
CCCCAGCATTTCAGGTCAATTTTAAGTTTCTGGTACAAATCTCCACAGCCTGAGCTGAACTCCAAATTGCTGACACCACATTACAAAAAGCCCTAAAAGCACAGTGGGCTTGGGTTTCTCATTGCAGTGCTTAGCACATGAACAACCACGACACCCTTCCCTCTTACCAGCTCCTTGGAAAGCTTCAGCGTCATCTTTAAATCTGAATTTAGCCATTCATTGTCTCTGCAGAGTGATGGAGGGAGGATATCAAATAAGCATAGCACGCAACCATCTTGTTTGCCATGGTATCTGCTTTGACATGCCTCCTTTCCCCAGTTCAATAGATTCCTAAAAAAGTCCCAGTTTGCTTTGTTATATTGTGTTGGGGTCCTGCAGCTTTTAAACCAGATCTCCTTCATGATTAGTTGTATTCATGCATGACCAGAGAAGATCTGCTTTGATGAGATGAGATTTGGCACAAATCCTATCACCAGGAGAGGCTCTGCAAGCTCATGTACAGTCTATTGATTAACTGGGATCTCTCCTGTGTGACATCTCTTCTCCCACCTGCTATCCATGTTTAGGGTTGCTCCAGCCTCTCCCAAGGAAGCTCCTGAGGGTTCCTCCATACAAGGCCAAAAGCAGAAGAACCAAGTAGACCAAGGGCCACCAAGCCTTTTGTCACGGTGCAGCTGTACAGCTTTGGGCAACCACCCAGCCGCATGGGGAAGCACTTCCAAAAATCACCAAGCAAAGGTGAAGCCGCAAAGAACGGAGAGAGAGACAAGAACAGGTTTGGGGAGATCACCAAGATTTCCAGCACACCACAGAGGAATCTGAAGAAAATCCCACAGACCCTACTGGAAAGGGGTCCCAGCAGTGCAAGATCACGGTCACTCACAGCTCACCCTCAGCAGCACGCAGAGGCGCTGCTCGGACAGTGCCAGTCCCTGTGCACCTTAGTGCTTCCTCTTGGCCTGGACCCCACAAGGAGCCCCAGATCCCACAAGAAGCCAGGCTATTCCAGGCTGGAAAGTGAAAGGGGGATACGCTGAGGGCTGCACACACATGAGCCCGCAGCCTGTCCCACATACCTGAGACCAGCAAGAGAAGGAATGCAGCGCCCAATGAAGCCGAGCAGTTTTATCGACTCTCCTGTGACAAGGTGTTAGAAGAGGATGGGTAGGAATATTAGCAGAGGAAGGGTGTTCACCAGAGGAGAGACGCTGTGAGGAAGGAGCTGCCTCACAGGATGCACCGGCTCGTTCCTCCCTCTCTAGCTTTTTAAGGGCAGAAGAGCAACAACCGCCAGTGGCACAACTGAGGGTGCCCCACGTAGAAGGGCAGAGAGCGGCTGCAAGCTGCAGAGCAGGCATCCTCTGTCCCCTGTGCCCGTGGGGCTGGCATGTATGTCAGNCCTCACAGGATGCACCGGCTCGTTCCTCCCTCTCTAGCTTTTTAAGGGCAGAAGAGCAACAACCGCCAGTGGCACAACTGAGGGTGCCCCACGTAGAAGGGCAGAGAGCGGCTGCAAGCTGCAGAGCAGGCATCCTCTGTCCCCTGTGCCCGCGGGGCTGGCATGTATGTCAGGGGGGCTTTGATCCTCCTTTCTCCTTACAGGCGGAGGCATGGGACAACCAAGCCCAGAGGAAGCCGGTCGGTGGCCAGGCCTGGTGTCCCCAAACTCGCAAAGGGGGTATTTAAGCCAAGTACTCTTTTGACCCTCACCTGCCACAGTGTTCTTGTAGCACAGCCAAGGCATCTCTGCTGGCCTGGCCAACGTTGTCCCCATCCGGGCCACCACAGGGACCGTATCTGTGACCTGAGGGTCTCCCTGCCATCCACAGCTGCTGTTCACGAAGGCACCGAGTGCCCGAGTAGCTCCCACACCTACAGACTGAGCCCAAGCTGCCGGAGCTGGCCCAGCAAGCCAGCCCAGGTTGCAAATCCGTAGCTGACAGGACAAGCCCTGAGCAGACAGGACAGCATTCCCGAGCTGCAAGCAGATCCTCTGGCACCATTCACGAGCTGTTCTCAGAGGATTATGCTTGCAAATGAACCCAGCCAGCAGGGGCTCCCCAAGCAGCCAGTCGAGGGACCGTCTCCTGCTCCCTTCCCACCGCTTGCAGTCTCTGAAGTGGGCTGTCGTAGTCAGCGAGATCCCACTCTGGCCTCTGCTCCCCCAGCCACAGCCCTCGCGAAGGGTCTTACAGGTACAGCTCTCCTTCCCTACCAAAGAGCCTTGCTCTTTGCCTCATGCCAGATGCTCATGCGGCTCTTTGCAAGGGCAATCACCTCGATCTTATTTTTCTTTTTTTTTTAAGAAGTATTTTCCTTTTCCACTGTGAAGTTCTCCTGGTCCCACAGAGCTCAGAGAAATGGGTCTCGTTCTTATCTGCAGGCATGAGCTGATAGCAGATGAACTCTGGCAGCTCTTCCAGGAGGATGTGTGCAAGGTGACTTCAGCCATAAAGCCATCATGGGTGGGGTGTGATTTTTTTTTTTTCACCCTCCTCATTCTCCACTTCGGTAGTTGCACTGATTTACAGGCTCCCTGTGCCCTCCCCATGGGTTTCCATCTCCTGCGGGAGGTAAGGCTATAAATGCGACTGCCGGCTGCGTGTGCAGGAGGGGTCTCCTCTGCAGGGTGGCCCCAGTGACTAGCTCTAACCGCAGGCGGGCTGACACTGGGATTTTTCTCACAGTGCCCAGGCGTTTTGCCTGATCCCGTGGTGTGATGGGGGTCCAAGGGCTGGGAACCCACCGTCTCAGTGAGGTGGGAGATTGCTGCTGGAGGCACAGGGTGAGCTGTGCATTTCACGGTGCCGTCAGCGAGCAGAGCAGGACAACGCAAGGGGATGGAAGGAAGCCACTGGAGAGGCCTTTTGGGGAGCGAGGGGTTACAGGACGGGCTGCGCTGAGCTGCCGGGGCTGTTCTCAGCAGAGCCGAAGTCAGAGCCAGGCCCTGGCCGCCGGGACACCCCCTCTCCTCTGGCTGGAGGATGCCTTTGTGCACAGTTTATGCATAATAGATCCTCCGAGGGAAGAGATACTGTCTCCTTGCTCCAAATACAATTTCAATTAGATGAATAGCAGCATAATCCCATAGAGGCGCTCAGCTGGGAACTGACCATGTGAGAGGCAAGGAGCCCTCCCCCAGCCGAGCGGTGAAAGGGGATCCCCCCCAACCTGCCAGCGAGGAGGCCCCCAAACCCTCCGACAGGGACCATCTGCTCCCGCAGCAGCCCCTCCTCCCGCAGCCCCCGGCGAAGAAAGAGCGAGGGCTGCCCATGCCTTCTGCAAACAAAGGCAGCGCTTCAAGGCTGGTGCTTTGAGCCCCGCGGGACAGAGGAAGAGGAGCGAGGGAGAGCCCCAGAGCCTTCCAGGGAGTCCCCGGTGCTCCGGTCCTTTGGGCAGGCGGCGTTGGCAGAAGCGCTCCAGGAGAAGATGGGGCAGTGAAATGGGGAGAGCGCGTTGTGCCCCCGCGCCAGGTGATCCCGCCACAGGGCAAGGAGAAAGGAAGGAGGAGAGATCACAGGGGACTCCTCCAGACTCTACTCCCTTCTCGTGCTGCTCTGCCCCGGTACATCCCGGGGCAGGGACTTGCTTCTCCTGCCATCCTGGCCAAAGGGCAGAGCCGCTCCACCATCTGCCAGCGATAAACACAGGAGCAGTGCAAGCGGCAGAGCTGGGCGCTCTTGCCTTGGAACTCTCTGGGCGCTTGGAGAGAATTTCCTCTTGCGCTGAAATTCTCAGACTTGTCCCTAGTGCTGGAGAGGCAATTTGGGGAAAGTCTTGGGAAACCTAAGTTGTGCAATCGGGAGTTTAAAGCTATTTTCAACTCACAAGGCAACTGATGACACTTTTGCCAGCAACTATTACCAAAACCCTCTGGTTCCACTGTTACAGCAACCCCTTCCCAAGCAGGAGCGCACCGCGTTTATAGACGTCACTCACTGCTCCACAACAGATGTGCTTGGCTCACAGGTACCAAACCACCAGACCCTCAGCTTTGCGATGCCCTCCTCCATCCCGCCGAGCATCCCAACACCCTTCAGAACAACCGCCCTGCCAGGGGCACCCTCCGTCTCCCTGGCTTAGGGCAGATGGGAGAGCAGCTATGGTGCTGCAGCTCATGAGGGGGCATCACGCAGTCCAAGGGGCAGCTTGGCAAGCTCTGCAGGGCAACGGCAAGTCGTTTTCTTGCTAAAGTCAATAGCTCTGAGCCTGAATACACACAGCTGGGCACAAAGTGACTAGAGATCACATCTGCTGAATGCGAAGGGGTCATTGTTATACTTTGTCACCCATTTCAGAGCAGATAGCACTTTAAAGCCATTTGGTTTTGCACTCTGAATAGTTAAAAAGGTCAGGCACCGAGCATGGGCAGTGGGGTGTTTTCCCAGCGCTGGAGCGTGATGTGAATATTCCCAGGTGCGAATATTTGTCTGAACATCCGCTGCCTTCCCAGCCCCACAGCTTTGATCTCTTCCACAGCTGAGACCTGGTGCACGTTGCGCTCTCTCCGTCCCCACTGACCCTCCGACTCTGCAACTTGTTGCTGTGCAGCACAGCTAAGGCCAGTGACGCCGCGACGCCAGATAACAGAACTGCCGATAGATGAGCTCTGGGGGGACCCAAGGGCTCAGAGGCAGGGCTCGGCCACAGCCTGACCCTGCAACCACCGCCTGCGATTTACTGTTAATCTGAAATACAGCCTGAACACGCTAATGAAACACCAGTTATTGGCTGCCAGTGAAAGGAGCGTCGCTTTCTCCTGCTTTTTGTGTGCGGGGATGCGTGCTGGAAGCACCGCGCACAACGGGCACCCGCAGCCAGCCAGGCGTGCTCCCCACCACGCTGCTCCCTCCGCACAGTTACAAACCCAGACATAAATCATGGTTAACCTTTGCTCTCTCTCTCATATGTTCCTCCAGAGGCTACAGAAATATTGCACAAGACACGTGACAGCCAGAGAAACAAAAATAACTTTTATTAAACTGTTCTGGAGTGGGAGGGGCGGGAGAATTTTTGGGAAGTCAATACTTTCCACAGTGAGGGAGCGCATTTGGGAAAATAATGCAGATCAGGTATTCATTTACCAGCAGTTAAGGTGCGTGTTAGGATCTCAGAAGGGATGGATACACACCCTCATGACTCACATACATAGGGCTTTACACTCTGACTCCGACTTTGACGTCTTGTTTGCTCTTTTCAAAACCAAAACAACTTGCTTCCCCATCAGCTCAGCTCTTTCCAACTACCCTGACTTTAAAACTCCTGCTAATCCCCTCTCTCTCCTCTCCCTCTATCACTGCTGCAAAACAAAGATGAACACGTCCTAACGCCTTGTTATTTCTGAATGATACAAGATTAACTAGAAGGCGAGAAACCTGATTTTGCAAAACCAATTGAGATTTGAATTGCAAGAAAAATAAACACCTTGCTTTGCCCAATGCAGAACTGATTACGAGATGTTTGCTTCTACCTGCAGATAGAGATATCGCCCGGCTGTACGTATATTTGTGATGCTAAAACTAGAGTCACAAAGGCTGATAATGCTGGGCGAGAAAATTCCCGCAGGCTGAAACCCATGAAAGCAGGCACCAGAAAAGGTGGCAGAAAAGCCCAGTGAATATCCAGGCTGAGTTTTTGACAAGGAATCATCTATACCAGAGCGTGCAGATACAGCCTCATGCATCTTTTGTATTCACTTTCCGCAAACCTGCGACTGAGTTTTACTAGCACAAACGTTGGAGGAAAGTGAAGTTCAAAGCTGCATGCATGAGTAACCATGGAAACTGAATTTTAAATTTGCACATGCGAGTATTTGTATCCAAAGGACTTTGTACGCTCGGCCAATGCGGGAAGAGGGACACCATCATGTCACAAGTGGCCAATCGCAACTTGGAAACACAGCTTGAATTTCAAATATCACCTACTTACAGCAAACCTCCGTCCGCGGAGCAGAGAAAAAAGAAATGTGAAAAAACCTGCCTCAAATTGCCATCTGCTCGTGAATATTCCACAATTAGCAGAGACGGATTCATTGGATACATTATTCATTGTGGATTATTCACCAGATCTAACAGCGATAGTGCAACGGGTATTCAAATATTGTGATGAGGAACCATTTCAGACGTAGAAGGTGTATGTCACTGTCCCCACGTATGAATATGGATGTGCTCCTATCCTGCAGGAATCTCTGGGAACAATAACTGTCTGGTGAATACCTTGTCTTCTGCACCAACAGAAAACCTACATTCCATGATAAACTGCGGGGTTTTTTAATGCCTCTTCCTGTTCATGTGGCCTCTGCCCCAACCCCTCCTCCCTCAACTGGGCTAATAATGCTCCAAAATCCTCTGCCATTTTAGCAACAAAGGCAGTTTCTGTTTCCCTAGCTGTGGTTTGGGTGATAGAAGAGGTTCGGTGAGACTTCCATCCCAGCCTTCCAGTGTGCCCCACGTTAGGCAGTGAAAATAATAAAACAAAACGCACCAAAAACCTCCAGGTGCAACGCCGTGTTTGCAATCATGGCTTTCCCAGGAAATCTGCCGAAGTCACCTTGCAGTTTGCAGCCACCACAGCGCAGGTGGTTTTTGGGCCCCTCTGCAGGTTCAGCTTTCGTGGCACAGAGCCAACCGCTCCGTGGCCATAGGCGGCAGATTGCCCCTTGCAGGCCTGCGTGCCAAAGTCGTGGCAAAACAGAGACACCCCAAAAAAGCTCCTCAACCGAAAGCAATGACCAACAGGCACGGAAAGAAACAGCCTTGGGAGGGGGGCAGGTTGGGAGGGGTGCACGCTTGGGTGTGAGGCCGGGGTATGACGGAGCCAAGGCAAGCAGGCTGTGCCAGGATTGCTTAAGTAGAAACAGAAAAGGAAAGGGGAAAACTGATAAGAAAAAGGAAAGAAAAAAAAACAAATCTAATGAAAGAGTCCAAAGTAGCACAGGATGGGGTTATGCAACTTCGATTTGTCCAGTGCTGTTCACAGACAAACATTCCGCCGAAGCAGCATGGACTTGTGCAAGTGAAGATTGTGAAATCCCCGTGCTGCTGCCAGCTGTTGCCCAACTCTGCTGGGCAGCAATGCTGAACAGCCAGGATCCTACAAACACCGCAGCAAGGCTCTGGCATGATGTGCACGCAGACCTTCACCATGGAGGCTGGGCTGAAGCCCCTTTCTCGGTGCCACGCTGGGCCGTGGTGTCCTGCAGCATGGCAGTCCTCTGCCAGGCAAGCTCTCCTTTAGCTCGAGTCTCATCAAAACGGTGCAACCATCATGCAGGACATGGCCAAGGATAGATAGGCCAGCCTTTCTGCTGTTATTAGTAGCAGCTCCTAGGCTACTACTGATGTGGGAGATGATAGGTGGTCTGGTCTCTGACGGGCCAGGGTGCTCCATGCAGGAGGTGTACAGGAGTCCCATAGAGGCACAGAGGTGGCTCCCCGGGTGCTTATTTCCTTGCCCAGTAGCAAAAAACTTAGCTTCTGCTGAAACGGAAGAATGTGAGGAACTCCCATCCGAAAATGCTTGTGATGTCCAGGACTGCGTGTGCTCAAAGCTCACAAGGAGACTGACCTTCCTTGGGCTGCATAGGCACGCTGAGCCTAATTTCTTAGTCCCAAAGGTTTTAGGCAGGTGGCAAACCTTGGGTCAAAGCACAGACACGCAGCTTTAGGACCCTGAGCAGCCTTGGGCAGGATCTACTGAACCCGCACAGGCCAGACAACGATCTTGAGATGCTGTCCTGAAGGCAAGCTTGTAAAGCACACCAATGTGGGGCTCCAGGAGCCAACACGCTGCCTGGGAGGACTGTTGGGGCTGGGGTTCATTTAGACCTTTCTACATGGAGTCTCATGGTTGTTGACTGGAAGGGTAATTCCCAGCTGGAAGAGCAGCTTTGGTAGTGGGACGATTGTCCCGTGTGCGGTCTGTAAACCCACCCGGCTGTCTTCCCTCAGCTCTGCTCTGCAGAGTTTGTCTCCGTGCAAGCTGCACAGACGCGCTCCCTTGCCACACTCTGCAGGGATAGGACTGGGCAATTAAACGGTGATTTGGCAAATAGTTTATTTGCTAAAAAATGTGATTTTCATCCCTTTAGATTTCAATATTGAAGCTTAACTTGCAGCATAAAGTTGGTTGAATAAGGCTCTATTATCTGGACTAGCACTGCCAGAAGGCAAGTGCTCTTTCACCCACACATCTAGGAAGCCAGAGAGCCAAGGTCAGGAGATCTGAGTCCCATTTCACTGGCACTTTCCTTCATTCTTCAACTACAAAACTCACACAGCGGGGCTTATTCATTCCACACAAGCAAAAACAATAGCTGCTGCATTAGGGAGCTTCAAACACAAACCAAGACCTACCCCACCTCTTACCCTAGCAGGTATTTCTGCTCTTGCTTGGAGCTGGATAAAGGGCAGCAGCTGCATCATGCAATTCTAGCTATTGCCTCAGTTGTCCCAGGTCTGCAATGCTCCAGACACCCTTTGGAAGGAGCCAGGACCAGAGAAGGATGTGATTTCAGTGCCAGTGCAGTATCAGACCCACCCTGATGAGCCCTAGAGCATCTCCAAGCCATGTCTCGTGCCTCACAAGCTGGTGCTCCTCATTTTCTACTGCACTGTCACTCAGTCCCTCGGCAGCCTGCAAAAGCAGCAGCCAAAGACACCTTGTCTCTGGGGCCAGATAAGGAGCAACAGGCTGAGTCTGGAACCATGACAAAGAGCTCTGGAAAGAGGAGAGGAACACGCAACATGTGGAGAGAAGCATCAAGTCCCCAAAGGGAACAAAGGAGCAGCTCCACATCTTGCCTGGTTTTGTTTCCCTTTCCCCTCCAATGTTCAGTGTTTTTCGCGGGCACAGGTGGGACCATGCGCTCTTTTACCTCTGCTGGCCGGCCAGCCAAGACACCGGAGGACCCAAAAACTGCTGTAGCGCGGCTGTAGTCTAGGAGAACATCTCCTCCAACCAGCAAAGGCAAACCCGTCTAATGAGACCCATCATCCTTCACCATCATCCTGCTCTGGATGAGGGGTCAGGGCTACAGCTACAGAGTTGTGGCTCAACACATTTGTAGCTGGGAGGGGAATCGCTCCACCTTTTTGTCCACCCCTTAGACAAAATCTTCAAGCACACCCACAAAGGGAAAGGATTTGGGGAAAACCAGAAAGAATGAGGAGAAAACACACAAATTCCAGAGGACTTACAGGAAAATGAGGAAAGGGTGTGAGGGTGGCAGTGGGGGGTTTCACTAAGTGC
The DNA here is from genome assembly GCA_013398225.1 of Steatornis caripensis. Lineage (NCBI taxonomy): Eukaryota > Metazoa > Chordata > Aves > Caprimulgiformes > Steatornithidae > Steatornis > Steatornis caripensis. The sequence continues at coordinate 102,895 of VZSC01003560.1, read as the reverse complement.
AACCTGAACTGAAGCCACTTTCAAAGCAAATGTAGGCCATGCCACAAGGTGGTCAGAGGTGAGTTCCTGTCTGCAGATCGAGATCTGTTCACCTCAGTAAGTTTCCATTGGAAATACAGTTGAGCCAAAATAGAAGTTCGTTGTTGGGATGTGTCAATTTACATCATATTTTCTATGGAAAAAAGTCAAAATGAATAATTTCATTTTTCACTTCGCATCTCAGTGAGCTAGAAAGTTTCATCTGACCGTGATTCATTTCACTTAAACCTTCCTAGCTAAAGATCTTCTTGCACCAGAATAATATATGTGCATTCGCATTAGATATTTACCATGTAAATCTTGCTGAAATGAGCTACCATTACCAAATTACTGCATTCTCCATTCCGCTCCACTTTACAACTACATTTTTCCTAGGTGACACCTTCCAATTTGTGCACTGATGTGAACTCACGTGCGTTTTCTTATGGTTGAAGCAGCCTTGTCTGATAGGATCTGTCCTAAAACCCCACCAAAGAGTACTTGGGGTTGGATTACTCGATGAGCATCGAGGATGAGCAGCATTTGCAAGACTTACCTGGGATTCAGCCCTTCCCCAGGGGTAACAAGGTAAAGACCCAGCACATAAAAAGACTTACCCTGATGAAGCCATCCTGTTCCAGCCCAGACTGAACCAGACAGGTACACAAATCGTGCTTAATATCCTCTGAACTTTTGTGGTATGCAAAAAGAGTCTATTTAAAGCCAGAACTGAGATTTGACTTCTTTAACTGGCCTGGGAAGAAAGCCTTTTCAAGCCCTGGGAAGAAAAAGTCATTGCTGTCTTGTCGGAGGGTTCTCTGGATATTGTTCCAGAGCTTTCACAGCGGACCTGGAGTGAATTATGTGTTCTGTGCCTTGGTTTCCCCATTTGTGAAGGCTTCATTCTCTCCAGAGGATGTCTGCAAACTCACTGGTGCTCGTATAGCCCAGCAAACGCTTGTGGGGGGCCACGCGAGGGAGGTCATGGGAGCTGAGCACCACCATGGGCTGCCACGGCGCAGGCTGTGAGCTCTGGGTACCAACCAATCCTTTGGTCCTCGTTCCTCACCCATCCACACTGCACAGAGCATTTCCAGGCCAGCTCCCCCCAGAGCTGTTCCTACAGGTAGCATGGATGAGACCGCCCTAGGTTAGGGTCCCGTTGCCATGTCCAGACCTCCACAATCTCAGACACAACCTGGCTTGTCCCCCGCGGGGTGCATGCGTGTGCACATGGACCTGCTGCAGGAACTGCTGTGACTGTCCTGTCCCGAGCAAATGCCCTTTGGGACTAATGCTGTCTTTTCACATGTGTCTGTACAGCACCTAGCACAACGACCTAGTAATTATAACAGAAGGTAAATTAGTGCTAAAATTAGGTGCTTATTAACATCATAGCCTCTGGGCACCACCACAAATGTAATAATGCTGCAGTCTAAGAGTAACTCAGGACCCATCATAATCTTCATGAAAAACTGTCCTTAGGGAGAGAGTTTCTGAACAAGGTCTTGGTTTTCCATTAGGTCCTATTTTACACATGGAAAAAAAAATAAATCTGCTCAAATGCCTAAGGATTTTAATTCAGTTCAATGATTTCAACTGCAAAATGAAGGTGTGCATGTGTTGTCACCCCTGAACTTTACTTTTGATTGTAAGCTTTTGGTCATAAGCTTTGAGAACAGGTTTTGGGTGCTAAGGCACTTGGACTCAGGACACCTGATGGCCGTGTAGAGGCCAGGGCAGGTCCTACACTGCCACACCGCACACGCACCAGAGCAGTAAAATCGACGGCGCAGAACCAAAGGCAAGGAGTATTTTCTCCTGTCTAGTTCCCACCGTCTCCCTCCTGCAACCAGGGTTCCTGGTGGCGTCAGCTCCAACCCCAAATTTAGGACCGTGGCTAGAACGGAGCATGGCCAAAACTCAATTTGCTGCTTAAATCCCACCCAGTTGGCTGGTTGAAGATGAAATATGTTCCATGGCAGGTCCCTCAGGAAAGGCTGAGAAATAAGAGGGCAAAGCCAGCTGGTTCAAGTGCCACACGGTCAGGCAAGGGACAGGGTGGGCTCAGCACACCATGGCGGGGTGGCACACGGAGGAAGGGCTGTGGGGCACTTCCCAGGTCCCAGAGCTGTCCTCTGCCAGACACCACACCTTGGATAACACACAGACATCCTAGCAGGGGCCGTCTCCCAGTCCAGTCCAGCAGCTGCCTGGAGATGCAGAGACAGGATCAGAGCAGAGCTTGCAGGGACAGGATCGGACCCGAGCATCTTCTCTGAAGACAGCCCCCTGTCACCCAGATCCACTCGCTCTTGGTCCCAGGTGAAGGAATGACTTGTGCAGCCCCAAACGAGCAGCCATGAGGCTGTAGGCAAGCACCAGCTGAGCTGGGAAGTCAGACGCCGCTATTGCTATCGCACCACACACCTTCTCTTCTGTTGCTGATTAATGAGGCTGACAAGGAAGGACTCGGAGGCTCCTCCCAGCCCTGCGCCTCACCCCCCCCCCCCC
>VZSC01003560.1:37551-100237 GCA_013398225.1 Steatornis caripensis | reverse complement strand
CCCCCCCCAAGCACTCATATTATCTGTATCAAGCACATTTTTATGTAAATGCTCTAACCATCCCTTCAGAGGTACAATGGCTCCCAGACTAAGCCCCTGAATGGCATCGGCACATTTCTCGTGCCTCAGCTGCTCTCCCAGACAAACAGAAGTGTGGCTGTCCACAAAGGGCTATGGTAATGCCAAGCTGGAGGAGAGTCGAGGGGAGGGGGCAAACAGGGGCCAAAGCTATTTCAATAAGAAAAGCCGGGCTCCCGGTATCTCGATGAGTCAAGGAATGGACAGGCCCCACAGATGGATAAATGGAGTTGCACGAGGCAGACGGCTCAGTCTCACAGCAGTGCATTGTCTCTGGTTGGCGTGGTGGCCCCGGGGTCCCCCCTGGGGTCCCAGAGCATTGCTGCAAAGGCAGGATCTGGGCTTGCAACCTGGGATCTCTCTGCGGAGACTGTCACAGGAAAGCTGAAACAGCCTACAGAGCGGAGAAGGAGCGTGCAGAAAACCACGAATAGTTGAAGACTCCCACATGACACCTCCAGCCTCTGCTCGTGCCACAGGGCCATGGGGGCCAAGAGGAGAGGTGATATCCCACACTCTACCCTCATGCCACCACAACTGGGACCTTCTTATTTCACCTCTCCTGAAGTGGGACTCTGTAAGGCTTCCCCTCGTGGGCTGGTCCGTGGTGCCTGGTGGCATACCCAGCAGCTCCGCGTGCACCAGGCGTGCACGGGTTCAGGACAGGACGGTTTGTACTGCCAGGGATAGGTCAACGAGTAACATGCTCATTGAGAAGGGTTTAAAAGCATCCAAAGGCCTCTCTCACCCAATGTTCGAGGCTGGTGTGCCAAAGAGGTGGCTCCCCAACAGCCACCAGGCAAAGGGACTTCTGAACTTTCCTATGCAGCGGTCTGGTACGACAAACCAAGTGTTACAGCTTTGTACACCCCTCGGAGGCTGGATCTTCACAGCCACAGACCGGGAACAACCTCATAAGAGCCCTGATGGGTTTACCAGAGATGTGGCTTGCCTTGGCCTTCCCTTGTGCTCCATCCCGTGCTCAGTAAAGCCTCTCCAGGTACAAGCCGGGATGAGCAGGGCTTCCTCATGTGCATGGGCCCCTGTCTCTGTTGGGAGGGGCCCAGAGGGAAGGAAGGTGAAGCTCGGTCTACGCTCCTGCAGGACTGCTGCAGTCGTGGGGCACAGCAGAGAAAACTCCATGGGGAATTGAACATCTCTCTCTGATCTGTGAGTGAGGTCCATATGGGGAAGATACGCCGGGAACTGAGGCAGAGCAATGAAATGATAGAGGGATTTGCCACTCGCCACCTCACACCCTGAAGATGGGAACGTGAGACAAATTACGCACAAACAGGACGGTTTGGGGCTGCCCAGGTGTCCCACACCAGTGTCGTCTGACTCGCACAGGGCTGACTCTACAACACCAGCTGTGCTCTGCAGCAACACCAGACCCCACCTGGCAAAATCTTCTCCCTCTCTGTCCTCTGCTGTCACGCGTCCCGGTCGCTCACACGCCATGTCCCACGAGGCTGCGGTGAAAAACTGGGCAGATTTTGGCTGGGATGGGGGAGGGGGGGGGCAGCACAGCATGGCTTTGCCAGCATCACTACGAGTCAGAGAACGGAGCAAGCTTGACAGGAAGGTCAGGATCCACGCACAAAGCCCAGGGCAGTGTTTCCAGCTGCTTCTCACGTACAGAAATCCAGGCAGCACATGGCCTTACTCTTGCTGCCAGCCAAGCCATGCACTCAGCATATTAGTTTCCCTCTGCAAAATCAGGCCAAGGGCACACAGGCATCCTTTCTGCTGACTCTTTCACTCTGTTTCAATAATTCACCATTAAACTGCAAATAAGTTTGCAGTGAGACACAATAACTACAGGGACAGCCGTGGGATGAGCACTGGATTTGGCCCTCATGTTAGGAGAAAGGCTGGTGCCTGCCCTCCCTGTTGCACAGACACACAGCCAAGGGGAGGGCATGCAGCACCCCAGCCCCCCTGGGCCGCAGCGCCCGCAGGGAGCACTCGTACCACTCCCCCATCCTGCTTCCTCCGGCGCTAATAGCTGGGCGAGCTGCAGCAGCCTCCTCCCCTCCCCAGGTCCTCCAGCGCTGTTTATTCCAGTAGACTTTGCACCGTCCACCTGCTCCACGAGTGGGACGCAGCGGGAGGGACAGGACAGCCCAGGGTGTGGGGAGGAAACCCCAGGGCTGAATCTGGAGTAGGGCTGATGGAGGGGATCACGCCCATGGCGTGAGGCGGTGGTAGCCTGGGTCTCTGGGTCCCACCGGTGCCAGGCCAGCTGAAGGGCTAAAACGAGCTGTGTGACTGCAAATTAACTTCTCCCTCGCTGCCTCCAAACACGCTGCTTTCTGACGTTCCCCAAGCCCACAGCCCCATCCCACCCACCAGGCTGGGGACTGCAAACCCAAGCAAAGCGCAGCTGAGGTTTGGGTCATCTCAGCAGCTCTGCCCTGGAACGTGGGCTTTGCAACAAACAATTATGGTAATTGCCAGTGACAATAACAGTCAGAAAATGTTTGTGTCATGGCAACACAGGAAACAAACTCCAAGCCGAGTCTGCGTCCACCGGCCATCCCTGCCAGCGCAGCTCGTGCTCACGCTGTTGCTGATGCCCCTGACTTTCCTAACAGCCAGGCCAGACTCGGTGCTCCACTCTGCACCCGCCAGCTCCAAAGCCAAACCACCACGATCCCAGAGCTGCCCTGACCTGAAGACAGCAGTTACGGTTACAGGTGGGGTGAATTTTGCTTGCATAGGGACCCCTGCGGTGCTCAGCCCCACAGAAGTACCCCAATCAGACCTAGCCCTCTCTCTATCCCTCCAAACTGGGGACGCACAAGGCGATTTCGCAGGGAAGAGCTACTTTGCAAAGTCCACTCGGGAGCTGTTCGCCACCAGGCGCGCGCAGGCATCCCTCCAGCCCTCGGCACAGCTCCCCAGCCGGAGCGCTGGAGGTGGGTTGTGTCCCATCCACCTGAGGCCTTGCAAGGGTCATGATGTCCACAAGCAAAGTCCGCTCCCTGTTATTTTTCAGCCAGGCCTCTTACAATAGGAGAGCGGAAGACCCAGCACTGCTGGACACCGGCACCGAGGCACAAACCTCCCTGTGCGCCCGCTGTTTCCAACCCACTCTGCTCCCCCTTCTGCTCACTCATACCCATCCGTTTGCGTAGCTCAGTCATGGCTGATGAGACTTCTCACCAACTTCCTATTCAAAAAAAAAAAATAAAAACCAGTGTATCTGGACTAAGGCCAGGGAAATAAAACTCCGGTTCCACAGGACAGTGATTCAGCAGTTCATAACCAAGGTTATAATTGAAGCTGCACTTACTCATACAGTTTGGGTGCTGGCATCTGGTCGTGAACACCAAATCACATAGTGTCAGTTTACAAGCCAGAGAGAGGGCAAACCCAGCCTGACCCCGCGCCACAGACCCGCACCCCGCCTGTCCTCCGCTGCCTGCTGTGCTCCACGACACGGCTCTGCAGGGCTCACACGTCCGGGGGGAGCGGGCTGGCTTCTTCCTCCTTCGCCATCAGCAGCATCACACTTTGCCATGCTCTGGGTGCAATCAGATCTGTGCGGTCAGCCAAAGATGAGCGAGCTGGATTCTCGTCGCAGAGGGCGTGCTCTGGTTGTGTAAGAGCAAAGGGATGGCGCGATGTGACCTGCAGCATCTTTACTGGCAACAACGATGCATGAGAAGCAGACAGCACAGGTTGCCTCTAAGATCCCAGGCTGACAGGTAGACAAGGTGGTGTCCCCTGTCTTGTTTGAGCTCCAGAGCCACGGACACCAAATATTTTCCTTTTACTCCATTTTCCGTCTAATTTTTAAAAAGTTGGACAAACAGCGCTGCAGCCTGCTGCTGTTGACTGCCGCTGACTCCTGCAGCCCTAGGGAGCTTCCAAAGAGCAGGTGAAGTTAACGCTGGGCTGACTGTTTAGAAAGGGAAGGAAATATTACTCAGATGCACTTTCAGGCTCATCTGTCTGGTTCTGATGCCGGGTGAAGGAGCAATTCTGTTACGAGGAATTAAAACAGAACAATGTAATTAAGACCAATTACATGGTTTTATGCAAACAGATTTTGTCACACTAGCATGGTGCTTCTTGAGGAGATTAAAAGATTGGGTGACAACGGAAAAGGGCTTCTCGGTGAATTTCTGAGAGGTGTCTGAGATGGTGCCACAGAACGGCTCTCAGGGATCAAGTGCACAAGCCACTTCACGAGGGACGGGGTGATCTCAAACCCGGGAGTAACCACTTTGCTGTTTTCCTGACCAGGTGTCAGTTTTTCACGTTTGTTACCAGTTTTCTGGACAAAAATAAAATTTGGATTGCTTTCCAGAAGAAGTGTAGGGCTCTGCATGCAGTCTTGATGTCCACAATGCCCAGAGGCCAGGACAAAAAGCCCAGCGCTGGGCTCCTCAGGGGCACTCACGTCTGCAGGGATGCCGGGAGAAAAGCCGTCCTCTGGGCTAGCAGGAGGTACAGACCAGCAAATCTTGTATCAGAACACAAGACAGAATCTTGTTGCAACGGCTGAGAGAAGGCTGCTGAGCCGTGAATGGGGAGCGTGACTGGATGTCTGGAAGAAAACCCCGAAATACTTAGTCAGCATGAAATACTGCTTGGACTNGCCAGGACAAAAAGCCCAGCGCTGGGCTCCTCGGGGGCACTCACGTCTGCAGGGATGCCGGGAGAAAAGCCGTCCTCTGGGCTAGCAGGAGGTACAGACCAGCAAATCTTGTATCAGAACACAAGACAGAATCTTGTTGCAACGGCTGAGAGAAGGCTGCTGAGCCGTGAATGGGGAGCGTGACTGGATGTCTGGAAGAAAACCCCCAAATACTTAGTCAGCATGAAATGTTGCTTGGACCGTGGCCGGCGTTGGTCTGGGCTGCAGTCACGGTTCCGTGACCTTGTTGGGTGACAGTGGAACCCACCCTGCTGGGTGACCTGGGGCCGTACATGAAGTGTTCAGAGGCAGCCCAGTGACTGTGGGATGGCCCCTGGGTGCTTCAGGCAGGTCTCAGCAAGGCTCAGAGGCTGCCGGCAGGGATGGATTGGGAGGCTTTAGTATTTCTCAGTCTATTCAGGTGTTAGATCCTGCATATAATGCTTTTTCTTATTGTCCCGAGGTCTCTCCAATAATGAAGTCACTGTGTGATTTTGCAGATAGGGCAATACGTAACTGACAGACACGAGTCAGGCAGCAGCACGTACCGGATGGATGCCTTCTGGAGCAACCAGCAGTAAGAGGAACATGGAGCAGCAGAGATGTGTCACAGAGCATGGTGTCCCTCTGCATGCATTCATTGCAGCCAGCAGCCACCGCCACCACAGACACAGCAAGATGCATTTTTGCTCCATGCAGGAGTTGATGGCAGGGGACCCCTGCATGGGTGCTGAGAAGACAGGCTCAGTCCAGGAGGCCGCTGATCCTCCAGGCACGGCCTTCTGTTGCACAGGTCTCCACAGACAGCAGTAGGGTTGGCCCCGCGGTCCCTCCAGTGTGGCTGACCTACCTGGCCCAGTCTCCTCACCACAGCTATGCCTGAAACCTCCTGGATGAAAGGCCGCCGAAGCTACGCGCAAGAGACGAGTGGAGCAAGAAGACACAGGCTGTGTGTCGTGCTGAAGGTGCATGGCACAGTGCGCAGGTCACCGGGGCACAGAAGTGTTGGTGGGAGGAGGCTCTGGGGGTCCCTAGCCCAGCCTCCCATTTCACTAGAGACTATTGCGAATAACGGAGGACGTCAGCCACGGCTTTGCCTAGCAAAACATTCAGAAACCTTTGAAAACCTCCTGCAACAAGAGTACACAGATGAATCAGTAAGAATGTACCAGCTGTACCACGTAGAGATGGTGGTTAAGGGACCAGTTTCTGGAGCAGGTCCCCCTTCGCTCCTGGGCTGTAGCACCCTGTGGCAGACTGCCCTGGAGATGAGCACGGTGCCTCACGATGCCGGAGATGTCTCTGGGCAGTGAGGCAGAGCTCCGCTGTGTTAGGAGCTGTGCAGCCACTGTGGACACTCTGGAGAGCTCATGCTCTCGCTCCTTGATGAAGCGCACATGTATTTGTACAGATAAGGAGCCCACAGCAACCACAGGACAGTGCTGATGTACTGATAGGTGTTGGGTGAGCTCAGCCTTAGGCATGCTCAAGGTTTTCACTGGCAGCAGGACAAAGCAGAGCATGAAATGAAGGTTTGGCAGAAGTAACAGCATTGGTGTTCTGGGGTTTACCTCCCAGCATGGAGAACAGCACAGCAGAAATCCCAAAGCACAAGAGGCTGCTGAAAGAAACCAATGCATGAAGGACTGGCAGTGGGAGCGTACTCTGTGACAGGCAGGTGCCAGGGAGACCGTCCATGGGAGGCCCTGGAGGTGAGGGCAAGTACCTTGTACCTGGCACAGCAGGGATGGGGGTGTGGGGAGGGACGTGAAAGAGGGATGATGCAGGAAAGCAGCAAGGCAGCGTGGTCCTTGGAGCAGTGATGTGGGCAGGTGGTAGCGTGATGCTGGTCAGATGAGGAGATATGGCCGCTGCAGTAACCCAGGCACGTGACAGGGAGGACACAAGCAAGTTTGGTGTCAGTACGTGGGCAGGAGCCGAAAGACTGCGCCACTGAGATGTTAGACACAAAGAACCTGCAAATACAGTAAAGTCTGGACACAGGGGCTCAGGAGGAGAGCTGGGACAATCCTGGCTTGCAGGGTACAGCAGACAGGACAGAGCTGGCCCTGGTGACTGAGGGCGTTCGAGATGGTGGAGATTAAGAGCTCTGAGCAAGTGATGTTGGGCTGGAGCTGGCAGGTGGTCATCCTAAGTCCCCAGTCAGGGCCATTGGGACAGATCCAGTTTCCTCCCAGTGAGAGACGGAAATCAGCACATTTCATCCCCATTAATTGTTCTCAGATAATGAGCCTTATGGGGTGAAAGCACAAGCACTCAGAAGTCCCACTCCCGTTCAGATCTGGAGTATCAAGGGAGAAGGAGGGAAGAGAAGAGGAGCACGAGGAGGCTGAGGCCAGTTGGGGTCCATCAACCCTTGCCCAGCCAGCGGGAACTGGTGCAAGAAAAGCACCGTTCCAGGAGATGCGTCTTGGGTCCACCTGAACCACCTTAGGGCAGTCCCTTGCTACCGGTCACCGCAGTGCGCACGTGCCAGCCACACCAAGGCAGTGGGGACCGTATCCTCCTGCATCCCCACCACCTTCCCCGCTTCCTGGTCCAGCCGCTGCTCAGGTGCAGCCACGTGCACAAGCCACTCGCAAAGCAGGCTGCAGGGCTGTGCTCGTGCGCTGAGGAAGGTGCCTGCTCCCACTGGTGTGTGCCACCCAGCAGCTCTCGCACACAGCCCTCGGGGCCTGGCTGTGGCCGTAGAAGTCTGGGCTGTGCAGGGAGAGGGACTCTGTGCACCGACACCTGTAGAGTCAGGGAGCGATGCTCCCTTTTGGGCAGCAGCACAAGGGATGTTGTGAGATACAGACTAATTTCACAGCAGGACTCAGCATGTCCCTGTCCGAAAAAAGAGAAGAGACAACGCCAGGAGAGCAAGCAGCTGGGAGGGGCTGAATAAACCCTTGCTTCACCCTGAAAGGTTTTCCTCACAACGTCAACTTAGCAGGAAACATTGCTAAAACCCCAGAGAATCCCAAACACTTTGGGGATTTTTCCTTGTCAGGAGTTCAGAGTGATTCCCAGGGCACAAACAGTGTCGCAATGGCTGGCCCCTTGACGCTGAACGGTGCTTTCACTTCCAGATCTCACTGGGCCACATCCTTTACTCATCCAGATGCTGCCCAGCAGACACTTCTTCCTGGGGTTTCCAGCTGGTAAACGCAGGAGGGGACAGACCAGGCGAGCAGAATTTCTCCTAGTGCACCCTGTGCCATGTGGATGGTAACTGGAGTTTCTTCTTGCACTGACAAAGGGAAAGAGATGTTACCCTCAACGGGATTTTCAGCAGAGCTCAGCAACCACGTGTTGCTCACAGCATGTGAGTTTGTCCCTTGGAGTTACGGCTTTAGCCCTGACCCTGCACCGATGCACGTCCCTGCGTCCGCCTTATCGTGCTGGGGGAAGGGGCTGCCCCACAACCCCACGTCCCACAGCAGCTCTTAGAGGCTTCCGCGCTCTGTAGCACCTCGAGCGGCTTTCGCCCACTCCCCAGTTCCCAGAGAAGGAGGACAGGAAGTTTGTTTACTGGAAGGTGTTACACAGGACTCTTTTTATAGTCCATTTAAGTCACTTTTCATTACAGTGCATGTTTCTATATACTTATATGCTCAGCACATAGATGTGCATAACGCTCCGCACTCCAAAGGCACCGCAGAAACGGCGCCAGCCAAGGCGCTGTCTGACCCCAAGCCATCCTTGCTACGGTACCTGAGCGCGTGTGCTCCAGTGAGGAGCTTCAGCAGCTCGCAGGGGAGCAGCGAGACGATGCATGGCAGCACCTTCGCCTGTGACACCTCCTGGGACCGTACGTGGCTGCGCTGTACCCAACAGTGCTGTGGAGATGCAAACACAGCCACAAAGCTCCAGGTTTGGTTCTTCTGCCCATTCGGCCTTGAGCACGAGCCAGCGGGAGCACGAGCACCCCAACACCAGCAGCACAACTGGAGGCTGCAAGGCACAGTCCTTTCTGCAAGCAGCTGCGGGAACTGAGTTGTCAATGCTCCTCTTTGCCCTAAACACGACGGATGAACACGCACCTGCCCACGGTTCACCTCCATCCTCCACACACCGCCAACAACAGAGCACTGCTCAACTCCCATCCCCGGCAGCCCAGCAGTGCACGCACATTGGGGTCACCACGAGCAGACTCTTTCCCACCTCAACATCTCCAGCGGCTTCTGGAAATGCCTGTCTTTATTCTGGGCCTTCCCTGAGAGCAAAACCTCATGCCATGAATCTGCCAGCTGAAACACCAGCAAAGCAGAGCTGTGAATCACTTCTCAGCTGCAGGGCTGCACTGGCTTGTCAGAGAGTAACTTGTAGTACCCACAACTACGTAATGAGTAAAAGCCCTGAACTGGAAAGGCAAATAGACATATAATTTATATTTAATAAGGCAGTTAATGTACTGTGTGTCCAGTGAAGTACCACCCATCTCCTATCACCCATTTATTGAGGTTACTACACATAATAAATTCAAAATGCGAGATAATGGCTGTATTTGGAATTATATTAAGAACTGTGCACGCACATCTGAAGCCAGGGAGATGAGGGTATAGCAAACGCTGCACTTGCTGTGCAGGCATGGCAGCAGGCAGGCCCACGAGTATCTTGGAAATTTTACGCAACTGCCATCAGCTCCAAATGAACGAAGTAATCAACTCCCCTTGCACCCTGGCAGAGGGAACTGCGCTCAGGTGCTGAAACAACCAACATCAGGTACAAGTGATTGATGTAAAGAAAAGATTTAAAGGGACACATTTTCTGGAGTATTTCAAAGCCTCCTACCCAGGTATGGGTGGGAGACTTGCATCTCAATACATCTGTGCAGGTATCTGACTTCTTAGCTTGATGCAGCTTGGACGAGAAAACCTGTAATTTCAGACACCCTGGAAGCAAAAATGTTTAAAGAAACCTCGGTTAAATTAAGTCCTAAGGGGAAGCAGGAAGTATCAAATTCAAACTTAAGAGAAAGATTTATTTTGAGCACCACCAAAAAGCTTAGAAATAAAATGGATATTCATTTCAAAAGAAAGCACAATACAGGAAATGTAATTTATTGAACGGTTTGCTTCATAGAATCATAGAATGGTTTGCGTTGGAAGGGACCTCAAAGATCATCTCGTTCCAACCCGCCTCCCACAGGTCCATGTCCGTGCTATGCTGGGGGCCCCAGAGCTGAACGCGGTACTCCAGGTTTCAACAATACATTTAATTTTCAGTACTTAAGTAAATATATTTTGGGGAGAAGTGCCAGGTGAAAAGCCTCGATTCCTTTGAAGATCTTGATGTTTCTCTAGCTCAGTGATTTGCTGTCATGGACATGGACTGAGCCCATATCACTTCTTCTTGTAATAAAGCAGGATTTCATCCCAACTACTTTTGTCTTTGTCTCCCGCACCTTTGTCCACAGCCGGCAGCTCCTGCTGCAATTCACGCTTGTGTGGGATGGCACTTGCACCTCTGTGCACGCTCACATGCCCTCATACATCTTCACGGCAAGCCAAAGAGTAGGGGAGATCCTCGGCCTGAGCAGACATGAGGTTAGGAACATTTTAGGAAGGCTGATAGTCTTCTAGTTTTCCTGATGGCTACTTGGGGTCTGAAAAACCCAAGAGGGTCACCCAGTTGATTAGCTCAGGGATTTCAACCCAGGGCACGTAAAGGACTTCAGAGAATCCCAGAGTTGGTAGAAAGGGTGTGTGGAGGTCTTTAGGCCAACCTGCTGCCACCAACACCACGGCTTAGTCTGGTGAAGTCTTTAAAACCTTCAGGAACAGAGATTCTCCCTCCTGTCTGGTGTCCCAGACTGCACCACCCTCCTGGGGAAGAATGCCAAGAGCATCCCACGTTGCAGCTGTTGGCCAATGCCCCTTGTTATATCACCTGCCAAGAGGAGACTGGGACCTTCTTTTTTTGTAAGAGACCCGCTTCAGGGAAAGGAGCGCAATCCGGCCGTTCGCAAACTGTGGTGTAAATGTTAGGGCGAAATGAATAGGGGCTGAACCCAGAAGAAGAGTGTGACTGAGGAGGACCACACACAGGACCACAGCCTGTGAGGAAGCCCAGCTCTCAGCCACTTCTTGGGGAGATGGGTTTGCCCAGCCTCACACTGTCCCTCCTCACATGGGCTTTCAGCCAAGACGTGCCTACAGTTGCGTAGGGACCTAGCCTTACCACACATTTCTGGGGTCTTCTTGCCCAAAAGCAGCAAGCTGAAGGAGAGGTAAGGTGTCCTAATGTCATCAGTCCCTTGGAAAGGGAAAGACTTTCGGACTTAAAGATCAAGTGCTACCAGACAGACAGACTGACGAGGTACACCCCACAGCATCCACTCCAGGCTGGTTGCTGCGCTGGGCAGCATGAACGGGCGACAGGAGTTAAAGCTGTGACCGGGCTGGCTTTGCTTGCAGGGCGTTGTTTGCTCAGGTATGTGAAATCACTGCAGAAGCTTGCAAGGCTTCTGTGAAAAACTTTACTTTTTTCTGTGAAAAACTTTTACTGCCCCATCGTGTTGCATCGTACATGTGTGTTGCCACTGAAGAAAATGGACTGCATGATGTCTGGGCTCAAGGGCTTTTTCCTGACTCATCACTCAGTGTCTGGAGGGCTTTGGCACGCTTTGGAGGCCCAGAGCCATTGTGATACCCTTGAAGCATCACTGTCATCCTTGCAAGCACCACTCAGCTGTCAGCTGCCTGGTCCTCACCTCTCTCCTGCTGAGCAGCTCCTTGCTGTTCAAAGACTTCAAGTGAGCTTGCAAAAGCTTCTTCCCTAGGAGCCTTCCTGAGGCAGAAGTCCACAAAATACACAGGCGAGACTTCGGGTTCGTGTGGATCCTTACCCCACAGCAGCCCATTGCATGGAGCTCCCCAGGACCACTGCACACCGGGGTCCCGTCTCTGCTCTGCAGCAGGGGCTCAGACCCATCGCTGATGTCCAAGAGACCCTCAGCCTCAGGCACGGCTGGCAGTAAGGGCTGCTCAGCCATCACTTAGGCACCACAGCTCTACCTGTCTCAGCATCTGGGTTGCAACCCCAAATTTAAGATGTAGCCTACCACTGTTGGCTATCCAGTACGCGGTGAAAGGGCTCCCAGTGCTCCCACTGGCCAGTGCCCGGCCAAGGCCAGGAACCCAGCCTGACGATGCCGTCGCCCTGCAGCCCAGCTCACATCTGTCCCCGCACGGGACAGACTGCACAGCCGGGACCTGATGTTCACCAGCTGCAGTGAAGCTGGGGCAAGGACAGGACAGGTTTCAGCCCAGCGGTTTCTAAAGGGTTAATAAAGCAGGGCCAGCCCTGCCTGCAGGAAGCACTGCAGGAGTTTTGCTACCTGCCCCTGCCAGCTCTGCTGGGCAGGGCCCTAGATTTCCCCAAGTCACTCCACACCCCTGGTGGATCCTCACCCCACCCCTCAGAGCTGGGGAGCCAACAGGGCTACAGCCACCAAGTGTGGGTTTGCTTGGGCAAGCTGGAGACCCTCTCCTACGCAGAGCATCCCCCTCCCTCAGCCCCTGCTCAAGCCCTGGCTGCCAGCCCCGCCGCAGTGCAGCACAGCACCAGCCCCACTTGTAGCAGAGCCCTGCAAGGGCTGCTGGGCTGGCGGCAGAGAGATGGAAATGCCGAAGCCCGAGCCACATGGAGATCATCTCTGCTCGCAGCAGGTAGCAGTTCAGAAGGCAAGCATCCTTTCTCCTTGCTCTGCCTCCCTCTCAGTTTCTTCTAAGCACAAAACTGGCACAACAAAAAAAAAAGAAAAAAAAAGAGGAAGAAAGGGAGGGGGGAGGAAAGAAAAGAAAGGGGCGACTTCCAGCCAGGCAGTAAAATGCCATCTGTCTCCTGACGGCTCATGTGACACCGACAGACGTCCACTGCGAGCCAGAGCCAAAGGCACGGCAGCCCACAATCCCCGTCACAGCGGGCAAGCGAGCACCCCTTCCCCAGCCCCCGCGATCTCCCAAACCCATCAAAAGTTCTTGCGTCGGGAGAGAAAAATAAATGAGGCCGATCCTTGCTGCCCTTCCCGCAGGGAAACATGCCCAGGGCGGTGTGGACGTGGCAGTGTCGGACTTTGGAGCGGGGCTGTCTGCGCTGCGTGACTTTTCACGGGGCTGAGATCTCCTCGGATCCACCTGTTTCCCTCTCAAAAGCAGCTCCTGGAAAACAAAGGAGATGAACAGCAGGCAGCCCACCACCCCCATGAAACCCAACTGCTTAATTGCCCCTAGGGAAAGAGCCTCGCTGACCCTGGGAGCCTCCGAGGCTGGAAGAGCAGAGACAAAACGGGAGCTGTTGCGTAAGGCAGACCTGCTGCCGTGGCTACCAGTGGCGGGCGCGGGCTGGCCCTGCAGGCGCAGCCACAAAGGGGGAAGCTGCAACTCACGTTTCCTGGGAGCACAGATGTCCTAGATGACCCAGGCACTTCCCAGAACGGGATATGCCCCGATTTGGTCCCAGAGGAGACAGCGGGGAATTCCCCGTGCAGTGTGTGGAAGAGGAAAAGCCCCAAATGTTCCTGGTTTCCCTGGATTCCCAGCAGCGATGGCTTCAGGAGAGCGGGACTTGGCTGGGGGTTGGAAGATGCAACCTTCTTGCCCCAGCATCTGTGGCTCAGCAGAGCAGCGCAGACCCTGGGCAGCTCAGCACCCTGTGCCGAGGCTGCCCTGCGAGGGCGAAGGAGCCCCGTCCACGGCACCCGCCGAGCGGTCCTGGGCAGGCTGCGCACGAGGCCACGCACCTGCACGGAGGCATGGCCACCCTTGTGCCAGCTGGGGCATGGGGCCAGCACAGCAGTGAGGTGCCCACACACCCCTTCTCTGGAGCACAAAGCCCACCATCAGGAGTCAGCAGCACAGGCCAGCACACACCTCCTTCCTCATGAACCATTTCTTGTTTCCGTCCTCACCATCGAGGCCACTGCTCACCACGCAATACGCGGCAGGACCTCACCGGCTCGGCCATCTTGGTGCTGAGTTGCTCATCTCCTAAACCTGTCTCCTGGGAACAGAGTTGCAGAAGGAGACACCAGCCATACGCAGAGCTGGGGGGATGACGTGAGGGGGTGCAGGAGACTGGCTTCCCCTGCCTGCCAAGGGGCCAGCAGGATGATGCTGTCAGGTCGCACAACCTTGCCCACAGCCGTACCACCAGCAGTACTCGGGCACGGTCGGGCACCCTGTCAGGTTCTGGGCACCTTCCCTGAGAGGAGCTGGAAGTCCAGCGCAGCAGGAGGTGGGCAGCTCCCGCCAGCCCAGATGTAAAGTGGGAAGTCCCTTTTGGTGCTGGCCCCTTCCTGAACAGCCCGAGAGTCCCTCGCGGCTCCGTGTGGTCCAGAGGGGAGGTTCTGCTGCCAACACTGAGCACCAGCTACCGCTGCTCCATTTTGGATTCCAACAACATATGGTGTCTTTCTAAGCCTCTGAGCCCAAAGGCAGGCGAGGACCTTGACCTGCAAGTATTCATTTTACATTTTTTATTAGACTTGGAGTTACAGTGTTTGCAGATGTGATTTCCCAAGGGTATACCAGAGAAAGAAAGGCAGAGAAAGAGCCCAGCATTCAGCAGGTTTGCTGAGTCAGTGCTGGTCAGTGGATAGCCAGCGTGGGTTGGGATCCCGCCTCACTGCCAGTGCAGCACAAAGCCAGCCTGGCCCCTGACCCACCTCTGCCAGCGACTGGAGCAGCCTGTCACTGGCTGCGGACACCCTGGTTCTGCCGGATGAAACCACCGGAGAAACAACTCCACATTTCACACCGAGTCCTCCCTGCTGCCTTCAGGGACAGCCCTGGTCCTTGGCGTTGCCAGAGGGATAAGAGAAGGGCTGGACACATGGGTGCCTCCTGAGAGTTGGCAAAGAAACAGCAATATTGGCCCAGGGCAAGGCACGACAATGCCAGGCCACGGGGCACCGTGCCAGGGCAGCACCTCTCTCCCTCACCGCCTGCAACAGGTTGGTGCTGCCATGGGGAGCAGCAGCTGTGCGGAGGTTCCGCAATGAGACCCCCCAGAGCACGCCATGAGCTGAGGCTGTGGAGCTTGGAGGACCCTGGTGTATTGCACACAATTTGTCCAGCAGACCCCCAGCATCACCTCCCTCAGCTCCTGGTCACAAGTTTGCTGCCCACCAGCATCCTGCCACCTGTTTCTACACCGTTTGACCCCAGAGGTGGTCTGTCTAACCTCTGCAGCCGTCCCTGACCCTGCAGTTATCGCAGATGACACTGTTAGTGACTCCTAGGCCCATCCTGCTCCCCTCAGTGTCTGCCCTGGCTGTGCCTCCAGGGCTTTTTCCGGAGGATGGTGCATGTGTCATGCAATGGGCACCAGGGCTCAGGGCTGTCTGAGGGACAGGGAAAGTGCCAGCACATGAAGGGCCTCGAGCCAAGACAAAAATGTCACAGGGTGCAAAGCGCCCTAGAGAGACCCTATTACCATAGCAGAGGAAAAAGCTCTGATTATGTTGTGAAATGACCGTGTGAGATTGCTTGGCCTCAGTCCATGGTCCACAGGAGGGATGGAGACAGGTGTTACTGCAGGTGGGGCCGGGAGGTGTGGGGCTGCCACCGCCTCAGCCCCGCAGGAGCCGCCGTCCAGTCCCGGGTACAGAGAAACCCTGAGACAACCTGGCCCTGTGGTGTTTAACCCGGCTAATGATTAGCTAGGTAGGATGTGGCCATTCAAGGGCACGGGGAGAAAACAGCCCTTCTGCCTTTGCTTACACAGCACACACAGCTGGGCAATTCCCACAGCCAACACCCAGAGAGAGCGACAGCAGCGGGGGAAATGCCAGCTCGGGAGCAGCATCCAAGGGCTCGGGCTGGGCTGGCAGCCCAGAGGATGCTGCCCAACCCAACTCTGCTTGAAACTTCCCCCAAGCAACAGCTGACCCCAATGTACAGAGTTGCGTCTTTCCGCAGAGATGTTTTTGCACCCAAAGGCAAATCCAGGGAACTGGGATCTCAGTCTTTGTCCTTGTGGCATCCACCAGAAGTTGAGTCAGGAGTTAATGGGAAGCTCTGGGGTCACAAAAAAGGCCTCCTTCTGTGCCTCATACTTGGAGATCCCACAAGGTTTGCTACGACATCCTCTTACCTGCACAGAGAGCAGGTGCTTTCTCCTCCAGGGCCAGGTGCAGCAGTTTTACAGCAAACTTTCACTACCCAGTTCAGCCTCCCACATCCCCAGGGTCCTGCCTCAAGTCTGCACGTGGCTGCTGTGATGAAGAACAACAAGACTTTGATCAGGGTGTGATCCTGTCTCTGCAATGAGGGAGAGTCAAATCTTCGAGAAAACAGAGAGCGTGGCCGTGGCTGAAGGGTTCCCTGCCTACCTGAGAAATACCCCTCCTAAAATCTCATCCAAAGCCACCCTCTGACCAAAAGCTGAAGGCATCAAGTTCTGTGCTTCCCCCAAAGCTGACAGCAAAATGTCACCACCAAGAGGCTGAAGGAACGGAGAGGCTGCTTTGCCTGGATGCACACGTTACACACCGTGGGATCAAAGGGCTGGACAACGCCGCTGTGAACCCTGCACAAGCCAGCGCAAGAGCCCACCAGCCCCGAGACCCTGCCCGCCCCACCTGCTCGCTCCTGCTGCTCCCTGGGCCCCAGCACCAGGCTCAGCTGCTCCTGAAGGCTGGCTCTTGGCTCTGCCCACCGTGGCGTCCAGCACTGTGGACCTGCTGTGTTGGCACAGTGCCTGCCTGGAGCTCGGCTCCACACAGACGTGTCTACGGGACCCATCTCAGGAGCCAGCCGGAAGGAGCAGTGCATGGCTTGTCTGTGGCACTGGAGGGGATGTCTCTCAGTTTTGGAGTCTAAATATAGGACATGTCCTCGGACAGGAACTCATGTCTCTTAACATGAATGTGTTAACACTGGGACTGGCACCCAGGGGTGGGGTGGAATCGCTACCACTGGAGAATTTCAAAACTTGAACGGCCAGGCCCTGAGAAATCTGTTGCAGATTTTAAGCCAGCTCTGCACAGAGCAGGAGGTTGGACCGGAGCCTTCCAGAGGTCCCTCCTAAACTAGGGATTCTTTCAACCCTCTGAACTTTATTCTTTGCTGGCCAGGGAAAAGAAAAGGGCCCCTCCATATATTCCCATCTAAGGCAAGTTTGGGGAAACCTAAGGACTGGATTTGGCAGTCTGTAAGTACGATTGGGTCTATAGCATGGATTTTGCTTTGCATGGCTCTGGGACAGCCAAGGCTTTACGTGTGTCTCGTATATCCCTCCCACTCGAGTTAACGCTATTCTTCTTGTGAAGAGAAAACCACTTAAAATGGCTCTCACAAGTGCTTCTCGTCAGCTTGAGTGAACAGAAAAGTGAATATGAACTGATCTTAGTTAAATGAAGACCACTTCAATTGTCTATTAAGGGATTCAAAGCCACTTAATAGACTTCAGCTTCACCTCCCTGTACACAAATCCGAAGAGATGCCTTCCATCCACTTTCACCGCTCAGGAATTGAACAACCCTACTCAATCCCCATGATATTTGAAGACCTTGGTGAACCTCACCTAAGCCCAGATCCAAAATCCTCTTCTGATTCAGCAGACCCAGAACAATTTCCAGCATTTCATTAGCCCTTCACTTCACATCCAGCAGCTGGCATCTGCTGAAATGGCTGAGAAGCAGCAGCAACCCCCAGTTCTAGAGATCTCATAAATTTTCATAGTTCTTGAGTTTCCAAAGCTCTCTGCTTTCTCTTCTCTCAGATTACAGAGAGCTGAACGTGCTGGAGACACATGCCCCAAATCTCCACACAACACTGACAGCTGGGGCTTCTGATTATTTTTTTTTGTTTTGGCAATGAGTTCTTTTGGCAATAACTACTCCTTCTACACCTGCCCCCTCAAAGGATAATGTTGGTCCCACTTCAAGCAAGAGATCAGACTCAAGACTTCAAGGTCCCTTCCAGCCAACATTTGCAGGCCAACAAGTCCTGTTTCACGGCAGTGCCTGCCTTCCCAGAGGTGGGAAGGGCTTCCCAGCCCTGTTTATCCTGCCAGCTCTTGGTGGTCTCTCCAGGAAATTATCTGTCAACACCAACTCTTTCCTTTGCAAGCAGTAGTAGCAGAGCACCAGCAAGATGTGCTTTCTTTGGGTGTGAATATGCACAGGTCTGACTTGGACGTGCAGAGTCTGGCTGTATCAGTTCCTGCTTCCCACTGTGCAACGCTCAGTCTGCGTGCAAGCAGCTTTCTCTCTGTCTGTCCCTCTGTCTCTTTCTTTCTTTCCTTCCTTCCTACAAATTCTTTCTTCCCTATTCCTTCAAGTTCTTTCCTTCATTTATTCTTTCTTCCCTTTATTTTCCTTTCTTTCTTCCTTTTTTCCTTCATTCATTCTTTTTTTCTTTCTTGCCTTCTTTCCTTCTTTTTCCTTTCTTCCTTCTTTCCTTCCTTCCTTCTTTCTTTCTGTCTTTCTTCCTTTTCCTCTGCATTCATTTGAATGACAAAGGTTTCTGATTACAGTCTCCTGGGGAATCAAACAGCCAGGCTGCTGCTCACTTACTGACTGGCAGATTAAGACAGATAAAGGGAGAGATTTGTATATTGACTCTGTGTTTATGTAACCCATGCGCAAGGCCTGGCCAGGAGCAGAGGAAGATCTGACCTACATAAATAATAACGAGCAGCATTTTTAAACTAAATCAGCTGGAAAATTCACAGACGATTCCGTCGGTTCCTTCTATTGTGTCACCAGAGGGTCATAAATAATTCAGCCTTGCTCAAATATTTATGGAAATCAATTTAGCCCTCAGTCCAACGTCACCTCCCTGAGAAAACAGTTTCCTTTCGTATCTCAAATGCAAACCAACTGCCCTCCATCCCACCAGCCTCCCCGGGGCCAAGGGCACCCGTAACCTCCCAGCAACGTGCCCAGGCACCAGCCCAGCTGAGCAGGTCCCCGGGCAGCTCTGGGGCCATGGGGACCACCAGGAAGATGAAGCTGCACGTGCTCCTCCTGGACGNCCGTCGGTTCCTTCTATTGTGTCACCAGAGGGTCATAAATAATTCAGCCTTGCTCAAATATTTATGGAAATCAATTTAGCCCTCAGTCCAACGTCACCTCCCTGAGAAAACAGTTTCCTTTCGTATCTCAAATGCAAACCAACTGCCCTCCATCCCACCAGCCTCCCCGGGGCCAAGGGCACCCGTAACCTCCCAGCAACGTGCCCAGGCACCAGCCCAGCTGAGCAGGTCCCCGGGCAGCTCTGGGGCCATGGGGACCACCAGGAAGATGAAGCTGCACGTGCTCCTCCTGGACGGGAGCAGGTCCAGCACCTGCCCCGCTTCTGCTGTGGCCGTTCTGAGCTTCACGCTGGGACATCTGATGTGGCCCAGGGCAGTTCTCAGCTCCAGAGCCGAGGGACAGTGCCTGGCAAAGCCGTTTGCACATGGAGAGCAGCTCCTTTCCAGGTGACAGCGGGTGCTGGGAGCAACGATCCCTGCACAGGAGAGAGAGGCTCCTCGATGCGATCGAAGGTCACAAAACAAACTCCCACAAGAGCGAGCAGCCCCAGGAAGCTCCCCATGCCCCCTTCCAGGGCAAGGTCCATGGCTCTGCCGTACCCGCTGAGGAGCGGCTGCTGTACGACCTGCGCCATGACCCAGCACGTGCAGCTCGCTGCCTTGCCTCGTCTCTGGCTGACACACGGCAAGGATTCCTGAGACCTCTCTTCCCAAAAGCAGAGTGGCCGCACGGGCTGCCCATCACGACCAGCACTCATGAAGATTTCCACCCACGTGGCGAATCCACCAGGCTCCTGGCCCTGCGCACCTCACTGATCGTTCTGGGAGCTCGGCGTGTCCATGTGCTATTCCTGTCTCTTGATGAAAAACCCACTTCATGGGAGCTGTGGATCTATTCCAGCACCTTCATTGCAAACAAAGAAACAGGACAAATCCCCGGAGTCAAAAAGCCGTCCCCTCTGCACGTCATCTAGGGGCACAGTACGCTCAGAGAGTGACTAGACCACCACACAGATCAAGATCAAACCACCCAGCAGCTCAGACACCCGCACAGAAACTGGGGGGCAGCCATATGCAGCCCATGCCCCTATGGACAAGCCACATGTCCTCCAGCCTCTGTGGTCCCTGCAGCTCCTGTAAGCATTACCTCTTGGTAGGTCACTTATCTGGCCTCTCCCCAAGTTTCTGGCCCCATTTTTCTCCCCTGGTGCACTCTGCCTGGAACAACATGCAGAACTGTGCAAAGCCACAACACAGCTGGGTTGCCAAGACACCACGGACCGTGGCAGACACCACGACATCTCCTCATGGAGGATCCCCTGTCTGTCCAAGGCGATGAGCTGGGCAGACACTGGGCTGCATCCCATCTGGGGACCTGAGGTGGCACAGCCATGCTGCAGTGAACAGGAACCCAAGGAGCATTTGTTGTGGTTTGGGAGAGATTATGCTCCTGTGTTTCCACCACTGGAATCTTTCTGCTCCAAAAGCGCCAATCTACAAGCCCTGGCTGTGAGCACCTGGGGCAGGAGCCAGGCTTGGTCAGGAGAGCTCGGGGCAGACTTTCCAGTGTACTGCCAGGGTCATCGGCAGCCGTAGAGGTGAAATATGAATGTTCCCTCCAGCCATTAAAGCGCTTCAGATCCCTCAGTTCTTCAAGGTAAGAAGCTCACTGCGTTGCTGGACGAGGCAGAGAGAGGGTGTGACTGGCAGCCCGAGGGGCTGTAGGAGTTGGTATCATTGATGGCCAAGCTCTGAACCCTCCGGGCTGAAAGAACAGCAAAGGCACACAATCCAGTGTGTGAGGAGAGTTTTTGAGCTTCTCCAGCCCTAAAGCCTTTCTCCCGCCCAGGTCTCCACCAAGCATGCAGCACCCTGAGTTTCCTCTGAGTTTCCAAGTTAAACAAGGGCCGGTGTGTCCCATCCAGACCATGCGCCATCACATGGGCCCCCACTTCTGACCTCATCTGCAGCTAGAGCTGTCCCAGAAAAATGTTTTGCACTGGCAGACCTTTCTTGGGCCAAGGATGCTTCTCCATGGAGCACTGAAGTGAAGACACAGTCCTCAGAGTTAGCCTTAGAAATCTGCCCTCAAAGCCCCTCTGCTTTTCCATGGCCTCCCGTTTCTAGCAAGAGAAAAGGCAGAAGTCCACGATGAACAAGAGGCCCAGGATCCCATTGCTGCACACTCTGAACAAGGTGCTCTGGCTGGCTTTGGTAAGACACATCCCTCCAGAAGCCCCGTGGCTGGGGTAAAGGCAGCTGAGATCCAGCGACAGTCCCGGTGCCAGAAACTCAAGCTCTCTCTGTAACACATATCACCCATCCCTCCCCAGGGGGTATCAACCAGCACAGAGGAAACAGGACAAGACATCAGGCCCAAGCACTCGTGCATCATGTGAAATGACCCGGCTGTGTCGGACTCCAGCACCAGCTCTGCTCTTTATAAACTTTGGAGGTCTCTGCAATTGTCCAGTTCATTAGGATTTCAACAGCCAAAATCAGCTCCTGGCACTGGCCCACAAACCCAAATCAGTGATCAAGCAGCAGAAGAAGCAGAGGCTCTTGGCTCATGCTGAGCAGAAACCTGCAAGAAAAGGAGACACTCCAGCTGGAGAGTCACAGGTCCTCTGAGCAGGTGTGAGTGCTGTCACTGCCTGGTAGAGGACAGCAAAACTCCAATTGCAGTGATGGTCCGTGATGGAGACCGCACAGAGCTGGTAGGTGTTTGGCGTGCTCCATACAGCATATGTATGCTAGCCATACACACGGCCAGGTGGGTGAGTAGTCCATGGGAAGACTTGCACCTGCATGGCCTTCACCCAAGTAAACACGGGGGAGGTGGGAGCCCTTGCAAAGCTGGTGCCACTTAGCTGCACTGTCAGATATGACGGGGCCAGGATTCATAGCCCAAATTGCCAAGCTTAAGAAAACAAAGGCTAGAGAAATGACCACCAAGTTGGAATAAAATGGTACAGCTCCTCTGACGTGTTTTCTGCACATGAAAGTAAACCCCAGAACAGGAAAAAAAATCAAATAAAACAGGGCCACAGACTAGGTACTCAGAGCTTCACATCGGCTTTCCAAGGGTTTCTCCTAGGGTCAGGGCTCTCAGCACAAGGCTGCTAACTCCCTTACTGCTCTCCTTTCTGCTTTCTCTTTCACCACCCATGACAGCAATGCTGAGGCACCCTCAAGGCCCATGCACACCCCACGTCTGAATGCCTGTAGATGCCACTAGATGAGAACACCACTGTGGTTCCCACATACAAGAGGACCGGTGATCCACCGTGGGGACACTTGCAAAACCCTTGCAAAAACTTGCAAAACCTTTACTTCAGGTGACTCTCCCAAATGAGCCACACCTCCTGGCTCTGGGCTAGCTGTTTTCCCTGCTAGGGTTTCCAAGTGGGGAAAGGAGGAAGGGGCAGTGGAGCTAGCCAGAGCTATTAGACCTGCCCCGGGAAAGCTGCAGCAACAGTCATGCTCTGCCTGCACACCAAAGAGCAGTGGGATGCAGTTTGCCTGCAGGTCCCTCTCCCCCAGCACGCCTGGGCATGGGAGACAAAGGGATCAGGATGTGCACAGATGCTACCAACACAGAAAAGCTTCACTGGAAATAATTAGCTCCTGTTAGGAGAAAATCCTAGGGAAATTTTTGACAAAAAGGTGGANTTTATAAACTTTGGAGGTCTCTGCAATTGTCCAGTTCATTAGGATTTCAACAGCCAAAATCAGCTCCTGGCACTGGCCCACAAACCCAAATCAGTGATCAAGCAGCAGAAGAAGCAGAGGCTCTTGGCTTGTGCTGAGCAGAAACCTGCAAGAAAAGGAGACACTCCAGCTGGAGAGTCACAGGTCCTCTGAGCAGGTGTGAGTGCTGTCACTGCCTGGTAGAGGACAGCAAAACTCCAATTGCAGTGATGGTCCGTGATGGAGACCGCACAGAGCTGGTAGGTGTTTGGCGTGCTCCATACAGCATATGTATGCTAGCCATACACACGGCCAGGTGGGTGAGTAGTCCATGGGAAGACTTGCACCTGCATGGCCTTCACCCAAGTAAACACGGGGGAGGTGGGAGCCCTTGCAAAGCTGGTGCCACTTAGCTGCACTGTCAGATATGACGGGGCCAGGATTCATAGCCCAAATTGCCAAGCTTAAGAAAACAAAGGCTAGAGAAATGACCACCAAGTTGGAATAAAATGGTACAGCTCCTCTGACGTGTTTTCTGCACATGAAAGTAAACCCCAGAACAGGAAAAAAAATCAAATAAAACAGGGCCACAGACTAGGTACTCAGAGCTTCACATCGGCTTTCCAAGGGTTTCTCCTAGGGTCAGGGCTCTCAGCACAAGGCTGCTAACTCCCTTACTGCTCTCCTTTCTGCTTTCTCTTTCACCACC
Organism: Steatornis caripensis; assembly: GCA_013398225.1. NCBI lineage: Eukaryota > Metazoa > Chordata > Aves > Caprimulgiformes > Steatornithidae > Steatornis > Steatornis caripensis. Next base: position 77,123 of record VZSC01003560.1, on the reverse strand, counting down.
CATGACAGCAATGCTGAGGCACCCTCAAGGCCCATGCACACCCCACGTCTGAATGCCTGTAGATGCCACTAGATGAGAACACCACTGTGGTTCCCACATACAAGAGGACCGGTGATCCACCGTGGGGACACTTGCAAAACCCTTGCAAAAACTTGCAAAACCTTTACTTCAGGTGACTCTCCCAAATGAGCCACACCTCCTGGCTCTGGGCTAGCTGTTTTCCCTGCTAGGGTTTCCAAGTGGGGAAAGGAGGAAGGGGCAGTGGAGCTAGCCAGAGCTATTAGACCTGCCCCGGGAAAGCTGCAGCAACAGTCATGCTCTGCCTGCACACCAAAGAGCAGTGGGATGCAGTTTGCCTGCAGGTCCCTCTCCCCCAGCACGCCTGGGCATGGGAGACAAAGGGATCAGGATGTGCACAGATGCTACCAACACAGAAAAGCTTCACTGGAAATAATTAGCTCCTGTTAGGAGAAAATCCTAGGGAAATTTTTGACAAAAAGGTGGATAGCATCTTTTTTCTGTTGTTTGCTCTCTCTGTCTGGAAAAGTCCCTCTTCTGTCCAGCGTTTATGATTTGGGGCCTTTGAAAGATTATTTTTCTTTGTCAGACCATTGATTCATTACAGATGAAAGAAATGGATGTTCCCAGGCTGCAGGGTCCTGAACTGCCCAACATTTGGGATGCCACCTAACGATTATCCTTAATGCATAGCCCCATTGTAAATGTGTCTGCCTCTGCACTCAGTGCAAGGACGTCACCTGGTCTCTCTGCAGAGCTGTTTCATGAAAGCATGTGCATTAGCTGCATTTCATTGAAAAAGGGGTTAATTTGTGCCCTCTTCTCCCCCAAGCACAGTAGCACAATCTCAACAGAGCTGCTTGGCTTTCTCCTCCCTTCTCCAGCCATCACTTCTTGGCTCTTAATAAATTATTCAGCTTTCCTAAATATGCATAGGGGTCTCATTAACAACTAATTTTGCTTATTTAAAACAACTGCATAATCAAACCACTATAGTGTTTCGCCTTTCTTACAACCATGAATTATTCATGTGCTGGGAATCTGCACACGAATTTATTGATTCTTAAAAGGGCACATTTTTCACAGCCTGGAAAAAAACAAACCCTGATTATTCTGGTTTTGAGCATTTTGGCCCAAAATCCCATTTAACAAATCATATGGTGTTTTCCTGGGAACAGACGGCAGGCAAACCCATAGCATCACCACACGCACCTGGAATTCCTGAGTGCAACAAAAAGGAGTGTTTCCAACATTGCAATTAATCATTTGCACAATCTTGACTCGCAACCCTTTCCCAGAGTGCTAATGGCTTATTGTTGCAGCAGCTGACTTCTTGGTGCCTTTAGATGCTCCCACACGAGCCACAAAGAAGAACACCTGGGCAAGGAAGGGACATCTTGCAAAGGCATGAAAAGCCACCAGTATCACCAGATCCAGTCTGGGCTTACCCCACAAGGAAAGCACTGAAGAGAGCAACACGTACGGGTCCAAGAGGGAACACGCACCAATGTGTGCTGTCAGCCTTCAGGCCTGCTCAGCCACCACTGCTAAGGGGAAGGGGGCATTTAGCACCCCCACACATGCCCCCACACATGCAGACCCCTTGATTCCTATACTGGCCTGTTGCGTCTTGTCTCATTCTGAAGCTTCTTGCATAGATCCCTGAGGAGTGGGTCCCACTCTGCTCTTAGGCTCGTAGAGTTACAGAGTAATTCAAGTCAGAGGAGTTCTCCAGAGCTTTCTAGTCCAACCTCCTGCTCACAGCAGGGTCAGCTATGTGATCAGACCAGGTTGCTCACAGCTTTATCCAGTCTTGTCTTGAAAACTTCCGAGGGTGGACACTGTAAAAGTTCCGAGCAACCTATTCCACCTATTCCACCTATTCCATGAGGACTGCCCTCGTGGTGAAAAAGTCTTTCCTCGTATCTGTTTTGAAACTCTCTTTTTTCAATTTATGTCCATTGTCTCTTGTCCTCCTGCCATGCACCGCTGCGAAGATCCTGGGTCTCTCTTCCTGATAAACTCCTCCTTCCCCAAACACTCCTGGTTATCACTGCTCTCCAGCCTTCAAGGCCTGCCTAAATCTCAGGCTCTGAGATCTGGGGGAGTAGTGGCCTTGACAACAGCCACAGCATAACAAAGGCTTCCACAGACATCTCCCTTTCTTCTTTCCCCTGCATCGCTGGCTGGCTGGCTCTGTGTCTGCTCATCCACTTGGCTGCAGCTTCTCGGGGTGTCACTCAGAAGCAACCGCCACATGGAGCCGTCCGAGGACTTCATCCAAATCCCAGCTTCTACCTGTCCTGTGATGGTCTGGAGTTTGCATCCAGGACTCATTCAGGAAGGACCCAGAGGTGACAGCCACAGAGAAGGCAGAAGGAGCTGGGACGGGAAGGTACGCTTTACGCAAAGCGTACGGTGGGCTTCGGGACGGTCATTGACTACTCCCATCGCACACGTTTAGCCTGAGGCTGAACCAGGGGATGAGCCTGCTCCTTGCTGGCACTGCAGAGGTGCCAGCACATCGTGTCACAGCAAGGTCACCTCAGAGCTGGCAGGACTACACCTGTTACAATGCACTGCTGTGAGTCACTCGTGGCTCTGCCAGAGCTCCTCACATAGCACTTGGAGAAGGTCATTGCACTCAGGGTGACCTCCGGAGACCAAGGCACCGAGGAAATGGCAGGTGCTTTCAGGCTGTTCTGGGTGTCTCCTCAACGACCTGTGTCCCTGTGCACCAAAAGCCGTTGCTTCTCCTCCCAGCTGTGATGCCTCTGTGATCACAACATCCACGCTGCTCCCCGCACAGCTCAGCTCCGCGGTCCCCCCACCAGCTGGGCTTTGCTGAAGGACTGAATGCTTCTGCCCCATCCACGGGCTGGATGGGGGTGTGGGGGGCGCCCGGGTGAATGATGCTGGAAGGGCAGGAAAAATGGAAAGTGGAGATGGAAAAGCACTGGGAGGAAAGGGTAGGATAATCCTGCTGAGCGGTTCCTCATAACCAAGGAGCTGAAGCAGCCAAACTGGTTGCTCGTAAAGCAGGGTCCCATGAATCTTTGGAAAAGCATTCAGTTGCTCAAGTGAGAGGAAACCTTCCTAAGACAGAGTAGCTAAAATCCCTGCTCTGATCAAACAGACGAATGATCCCAGGAGAAACTTCGTTTAATCAGAATAGCAGGAACTTGACAAAAATCCCAGTTGTACACCAAGGGACCTATTAACCGAAATCCTGCTGTAGCAGACTTGCACATAGGCGTAACTTTGGAACCCAGGAGCAGCTGTACTAACAGCAGCGGGTCTGCTTAAAGTGCATCTGAACACATGTTCCCAAGAGCTAATTTTGTACAGACAGCAGCCCTAAAACACCAGCTTCTGGGAAATATAGCCAAGGACACAGACAACACGCAAGGAAAAGAGATCGTTTCAAGCCTGGATGCTGAAGAAGTCCTCGGCAGCGTGGCGAGGAGGTTTCGGTTGCTGTTGAAGAAGCAAGTTTGTGCTCTTGTTTTGGAAATGGGTAGAAGGAGATCTGTGAGTTCCAATGAAAACCGTCTGAAAGGCATCCGCATGACTTTAGTTGGGAGAGTGCTCAGGTGGGGACCGCAGTCGGTCAGGATGAGTCACTTCGCAGAGTGCAATCCATGTGTCGACCAAGGCAGATCGTATCTCGCTCCAGGAGTCACAGTCCTGTGTGTCAAAAAAGTCCCATTCACTACTTTGAGATTGAAATCGCACTCCGTGGCCCCTTTCCACCTTAACAGGAGAGGAAAAAGGGACAAGCATGCTGGGTTCACACGGAGCACACTGCTGGTGGGCACTAACAATGAGGACAAGGAACACGGAGTTTCACGCGGAGGTTAACATGCCTCCAAAAATCGACCTGCATAAATTGTACGAGGTACCTCTGTTGGACTCGGTGTAATTTCAGGCACCTCCTAGAAAAACTTGGAGCTTTTTTCCTCTCGAAGGTCAGGCTTCTGTTTCAGTTTCTCTCTTCACTCCACCTCTGTTCCTCTGTTACAGCCCCCTGCACTTCACGGGAGCTAAGTGCACCCCGTGATTGCAGTGCAGAGCTGGCACCCAGGACACCTGGGTCCTGCGGAGGGTGGAGAAGGTGCCGTCCTCCCCTTGTTGGGTGAGAAGGAGCCAGTCACCTTCCTCTTGCAGACCTTGTTTTCCCAGATGGAGATGGTTCAATTTACCTACATTCCTAAGTACAGTTTTGCCTCCTGGGTTAATGTTGATTTCCAAGTGACTGCGCTAAAGTCTCATCCAGTCCTTAGGACCCATTCAGAGCTTCCCTCTTTCCCAGCACTTCACACGTCAGCTGCAAAGCAACGCAGATGTGTCAAGAAGCTGACACAGGGCGGTATCAAAGCACCGCTCCTTCCTGCAGCTGCTCTTCAGGGTGTGCTCCCCTGGGACAGACCCCTCACACAGCACCCGAGAGGAGATCACCCCTCCAGGCACCTTTCACCCATCACAGCTGTACCTCCTGGCGCATATTCCAGACCTGCTCTTCAGAGACTGGTGGCTGACCTGCTCCTCACACCTGCGTCCACGCAGACCCCAGTGCATGCACACCCGTTCCCCACCTACCCGTGGCTTAGCAGGAGCAGATGAAATCCAGAAATGTCATGGGAACAAGCATACAAACAGATCTCTTATTGTTTATCTTTGCTGCACGTGTCTGGCAGCTCTCTGCCGGACCCCGGCGCGTGTGCGCACCGGTGCTGTCCCTTCACTGCCTGCACGCCTGCCCACAGCCGCCGATGCCCTCTCTGCCCGTGCCGTGGAAACAGGGAGCGGCAGGGAATGTCTGGATTCCATAAGAAGCTGAGATACTCATATAGGCAGCATTAATTACAACTCTTAACATTTAATTATAGGTTCCCTTGGTTTCCACTGTATATTTACAGCTGAAAAACCTTGCTAATTGCCTCTGTGTTTCCATAGCTCAGACATGAACTCACACTCTAGCGATGGCAGAACCACTCTCCGTGTTCCAGACCAGCTCATGACCTTAACGATCTACCACCCATTTACGGGCACCTAGAAAGAGCCAAGAGGAGGAGCTGGGTGTTCCCCACCGACATCGCCCCCTGCTTACAAGAGCACATCCCAAAAATGGCCTCAAGCCATGTAGGAGAACGAGAATCTCTTTGAGATCAGCAGAGGAACAGCGTGGCAGAGTCGAGCCTTTGGAGCCAGTAATCCATGGGGAAGCTGGGATGTTCAGGGACACAAGACGCTGCTCTGGCGGAACTCCTGAACGGACTGCAAAAGAGATCTGATTTGATGCAAAAATATGCAGATGTGAGCTGACCACACTCAGAGTCGCACCCTGTACACTTCACCGAATGCCCACAGTTTCACAGGGACGCGTATGAGTGCAGTGCAGCAGGGACAGCACGGGGACTTAGGTTGTAAAATTGAGTCATATCGTGAAATGTCCCACTCACGTCCCTGCAGTTCCCTGCTGCCTTCCCGTTCTCTGTGGTGTGATGCTGCCCGTGCTTGGGTGGGGGGTATAAGCTGCCACGATGGGTTTGTGCTCCCCTTGGAGCAGCGTAGCTCCAGGCCTGGAAGGGAGCGATGGCAGGGCACAGCAAGGAGGAGCATCCTTGCTTCTGCACTAATCCCAGCTCTCTTCCAGGAAGCCAGACCTGCAGAACTGGACCTGAATTAGGACTTCAAACACCCCTCTGAGCACTGGATGTCTATTATCTCTGTTATGCAGGAGGCAGCTGCTTCCTCCAGCCGAATTAGGGGTTATGTGACCCAGGAACAAGAGCCTACAGCACGTTTTGTAAGATTGCCCGTTTTCCCCTGGAGAGCCTCTCCCAGTGCTTGGCAATGGGAGAGGTCCGACTGCACAGGAGGGACCTGGCTGTTCCCAGAACCAGGCGTGATCTGTGCAGGGAAAACTGCCTGGCACGGAGCTGCTCCCTGCCTTCCCTGGAAGCTGAGCTGCCACGGCAGGGACGTGCCCATGGGGTGAGTGTGCAGGAGCTCCACTCTACGATGGTGAGAAGCAATGAGCTGAACCCAACCTCGTAAGGCAGGGAGCAGCAGCTGCCTTACCCAGCTTCCCAGGACAGCCCTGCCAGGCTCTAGCCTCTGTATGCCCTTTCCATCCTGGCGCTGGGCATCACTAAAATCATCTGGAGATCCTGCCTGCAGTCTTTTCCCATGGACTTTCGCCTGACTGTACAGGGCTTGGAAATCTCTTTCTATCTTGTCACATCTAACGCACAAGCACCAACTGGCTTGAGGGGAACAGCAGTAAAATAACCCAGCCTGCAAACACAAACCAATGCACCTGACACTGCCTGCGCTGCGCATGTGCTCCCAGCTTGGCAATATGCTCCCAGAAGCAAGAGTGCGTCGCAGCAACCCGTCCGCAGGCTGCCCCACGAGGACCCTGTGGCAGCCCTGCAACCCCTCGTTCTGCAGGCAGCACCAGAGCTGCCCCGTCTCTTAAGACGGCATTGAAAGAGAGAAAGGACTAGTGGTGTTCATCTCACGGAGCCCTCTGTGGTTCTGGGCCCTGCAGCACCTCTGAAGCCCACACACCACAGTACCAAGTGACAAATACGTTTTCATTTCTGTAAGGGAAGCAGGAGAATACGCCCAGCACAGTAGAAATGTGACCGCTCCTCACTGCGCTCTGCCCTACTTGGACACAGACAAGATAAATCCTACCGACCCCCAGCTCACTCTCCTCCTGCTCTGCTTTTGCTCAGGCTGGCACGCTGCTATCAACACGCGGAGGTATCTGCATCGCCTGCTCAGCCTCAGCTGCAGCTGCATACGGTGGGCCCCAGAAGAGCTAAGAGATTCCTCTGCAGCCACAAGTCTTCTATCTAAAACCACCTTCTCAATCACAAAAGGGATTCAGCTCCTCTGAGATGGCGGGGGCATGAATCCCCACCTCTGGGCTATGCAGTGTATGCGCACAGGTGGGAACGCAACAGCCTCCGTCCCATCACGCTGCACAGCAAACGTGGCGGATGTGGGCCCAGAAGGTGCAAAGCAGCATGGTTCAGGCTGAGCACTGGGCTCAGCAGCACCGGGACCATGTAACAGGACAAACCGCAGGCCTCTGCATGCTTCAGTTTCTCTGTCTCCTAAAAATGGGAACAGTGATAATTCCCTGTTTTGGGAAAGTGCTGACCTGGGTATGAGGTTCTGTGCATGAGTCCCGTGGGTTTTCCTGAAACATCTCCTGGGGACTCTCTCCTAAGACACACAAAGGGGAGGGGGGCTGCCATCTGGAGCATGGCACGCTGACCTAGGAGAGCTTGCATGGAAAGCCTGGCCTTTCCTGTCTGTCTTGGTCATCTGATGGCACTGAGAACGGGGGTTTTCTGATGCCGTCACTGGTTTATGAGCTCTTCAGAAGAAGCATCGTCACTGAAGAAATAAGCTGATGTACAAGCAAACCACTTGGGAATCCATCTCTCCTCTGGCGCTTTCTTGCCCAAGCCAGTCCCAGGTCAGATGGTCACAGCAGGCCATTGCTTAACCCATCCACCGTTCCCGAGGACAGACCCCTTGCATTTTGGCTTAGTGTCACAGCAGACACATCCATGGAGTCCTTCAGCCCTGGGCCACATCTGTCCAAGCGCATGGCTGGTGTCGGTCCCTAGGGCAGTACACAGCCAGGCACTGCTAGCAGGCAGTAGACACGGCTGGGGCACAGCACGTAGACCGTCCTTAAACACCAGACAACCTTAAACACCCGACAACCACTCGGCCCGGGCACGGATGGATCTGCCCCTAGCAGGCGGTGCCCATTGGTTCCTCTGCCGCTTGGAGAGAAGCGCCCCGTGTGACAACTGTGAAAAGGCATCTTAGCCCTGACAAGTGGGTAGGGAAAAACAGAGGAAGAAGGTATCAATTCCATCCTGCAAACCGAGCTCTCGTCTCCTGCTTGGCCTCCATGCATATGCCTCATTATTGTTTGTTTGGGTTGTATCGGTGCAGGGGCATCAGGGTCTGCTCGTCTGCTTGCACTGCCTCGGGTAGATGGCCCTGCATGCGCAGGGGCAGGGAGAGGGGCCCCAGGATGTGCCCCCGACTGGAAACCCTCCCAGCCTGCTCTCTCTGGCTGTGCCCTGGTAACGGCACAGGCTCCGAGTGCCCCAGTGCTGGTTTGCATCCCCTCTCCACTGACCCACCGGCCAAATGCCTCCCAGCTGGGACGCAGCCCACAGCCGCCTCGCGGAGCTGCATTCCTGGGGCAGGCTCCGTGGCTGCAAAGGGCCAGCGGCACAGATAGGAGCCCCACACCCTGCGGGACCTGCGCAGTGACTCTGCTGGGTGCAGCAGGTCTCCCTGCCTCCCTGGGGACCTGCGCCTGGGGCAGGCTGCGGGGGCATCCCCGCAGAAAGGCCAGCCTGGAAAGGGCTCACCAGAGCTGGTAACAAAGCGCAGAGGCACGCACACCTCCCTCCATGGAGAGCCACCGCCGGGCAGCCCCACATGCTGCAAGTTCCAGCAAAACATGTCCCACAGGACAGCGACTATTATGGGATTTGCACAGGGCTGGGGAGGAACCAGAAGAACCACACCGGCTGTGCCATGCCAGCTGCTGCCTGGCTGCCCCATCTTAGCCAACGATCCCAGCAGCTGTGAGGACACCTTGGACCACGCAGGATGCCAGCTGGGGCCACTTTGCAGTGTAACCATCCACGGGTGGAGGTTTCTGCCACACCTGCCCAGACTCCCATCCAGCTCCGAAGGGCTTCCTCTTTCTTCTGCCCCGCCGTGCTCCCAGTAACCCCGATGCCTGTGGTCGCTGGGAACAGCCAAGTCTCCCACCTACTCCCAGCCATGACCCCTCACGCACAAGCTCAAAACTATGTCCTTGCGGCTCAGCCCATTCACTGCCACCACGGCCACAGACTCCACGCAGCTTGTTACCTAGCCCCACACGGGGCGTTGCTTTATGTTCAAAATAGCAGGATGCTTGCTAAGCAAGGTGCCATCCAGCTCTCATTAGAGCCAAGACAAGGACCCCTCTGGCCTTGGGAGGACCTGGATGAGTCCTCACCTGGCTCACTGCCTATATACAGGCTCATTCTTTAGCTCACCTAGTCCCAAGGGTTTTCGTTCCCATTTAGGGAAATTACCACTTTTGCCTGTGTTTGTTACAAGCACCAGAATGAAACTCTTTGAATTGCATCTTAATGGGATCCTGCCCCTAAGGGACTAAAACTTTTCCTTCACAGCAGTCTCTCTGTGAGCCATGCGTGAGTACTTGGAGACCTTTCCAGTGTTTACCTGGAGGAGTGAATAGCTGCCACTCACTTGAACTGCATGAAGTTAAAGCCCTTATTAGAGATTTCATCAGAGCAGGCCCTGGAAGCCGATGCCCTCTGGGTGGGCTGTGCCCCCCACGTGCCCCCACAGCCGCCCACCCTGCAGCACAGGACACCTTTGCTCTGTGTCCTGCTTCCCAGCAGGCGGGGCCTGCAGAGGGGAAAAGCGGTTGGACCTTTGGTCCTTTCGGTCTTAGACCACTGCATTGCTTTGGCTTGAACCAAACTCCGAACCATTGCATCACACCATTCAAACTACTGCAGGTGACTTTCCAGGGCGACAAAAGGGAAAACTGCGGGCATTGGTACGATCTCAGTTGATCTGAATGCTGGGAAATGAATTTCATCGCTGACAGCCACAGGACAGCGTAATTGTTGATTGAAGTTACAGCGTCACTGAGGCACGGGCCAAGAGCACCACGCGTCTGGAATGGTGGAGACCTCTGATGCATGTGCAGCATGGCCAAACACGGCACCCGACAGCTTTAGCGGAGAAGCCCTCACAGCGGGTCAGGACTCCTGCGGGTTCACAGGGGTTCAGGGACTCCTGCCTGTTCAGGGTTTCCCCTGGACAGGACACAATCACCTGCCAAGGAGCAGAAGGTCTTTGGCTGGAGGGTGTCAGACACCTCCCATCCAGGACAGGTCCCACTGCTCATGAAAGAGGGACTCAAAGTCATGGCTGGTCGAGGCGGGGCCTGCCCCTGCCCTCATCGGTGCTGTGCGTTTTTGAGAATTCAAGGAGTCACTGGCTAGACTGCGACAAGCCCCTGTTCCCCTGCACCCCGCTGCCGCCTCAGCTTGCCCGAGAGGCTCCTGCCTTTTATCGACTTGACCTGGTGAACCTTTCTGGTCTGCTCCTCAGCAGTGCCAAACCAAAGGACTTCAGATGATTTGTAATGAAGGAATGAAGGCCAGGATTTTTAAGTGAGGGAATTAGGAGTCTACAATCCACTGAAGTTCAAACTTGTTGCTTTCTGGAAGAAAGCTCCCTTCAGCAGTACCAGCGCAGCGAATGGCTTTGCTGCCCTGAGACGCGAACAAGCCCTTCGCTTTCCAAATGATCGGTCCCATTGACAGCTACACCCTGCCTGTGCGAAAGAGGTTCAACATGTGCCCAGACTTCTGCTAAGTGCATTAAAACCCACATGATAAAAAGTTCAGATGTGTGCTGCATTGTCACATGAAGTCATGTGATGTCACCCTGCGTTATGTCAGATCTCAAAAGCTGTGTCCTGGAGATTCAGTCATTGAGGTTGAAATACAGTCCCCCCTCCTCCCAAGGCATTCAAGACTGAGTGTCATACGAAGAGCACAGAATATTCTGTCATTCTCTGGGTAGCTATTTTCTAGGTCTGAAAAAAAGACATTCCTGGGAATTTACCAAAAAAATTTGTGTATTAGTACATGAGTTAACATTAATGCAGAGAAGATCCCTCATGAAGGGGCCATCCAGTGCCAGGTAGCGCTTCCCCCGCTGATCACATCAGTGAAACAGGACATGCTCCCAGCCTCTGATACAGATGAAATTCTCTGAAATCTCATGGAAGCATGGCATCTCAAGAATATTTTCTCAGGAATAACGGACCTTGCTGCCTATTGCTCTCTCTGAGAAATTTCCTTCTGCAACAGCTATCACTCCTCCTGTCACTCAGGGTTGTGTCACCCCTTCTTATTCCCAATTAACATGAAGCCACAGCACTGTCATTAGGAAATGGCCATGGCCCCATCCTGAAAGGGCCACTGCAATTTAAACCTAACTTTAGCCCCAACTTTCTCATTTGCCACAGTTGTTTGTACATAATTAGCCCCTGAAAATGTTTTATCGTAAATTTTCTAATCCCCACACCCCATCCAAACAGCCGTTTCTTGCCGCTCTCCAGCCGCTGCCTTTACACGCTCCACGTTTGCGTTGGTCTGTGCTGTGCTGCTCCTTGCAGCCGGGATCAACCTGCGAGCAGGTGAGGGTTTCTGTCATCTTTCACCAGGCTGCACCAGAGCTGTGCTGAGCACAGCCGAGGAGCTCTGGCATTGTCGATGAGCCGGAAAACAGTCACGACGCTGATTATAGTGTGTCGGCTTCCCTAACCACTTCCAGCAATTAGATTTAAGGACTTTCTTACTAAATTTACAGAAATTGCTTCCGTCCCTCCTGTTCCTCGGAGTACCTCTGCAGAGGCTGATCCCAGATCTGCCCACTCGCATTGTCAGGACAAACGGTTCCTGATGCATCCAGGTCAAACTGCACCTCCGGACCTGGCGCAGCCTGCCCAGGCAGACACCAGCACCGAGCCTCCCCGGGACCCTGACCTTTAGGAATAACCCAAGCAAGGGACAACAGGGATTTACCTTCAGGCCAGGTGTGTATCATTTGGCAGGTGAAGCAACGTCAGCTCGCAGGCAGTGGAAGCTGGGCTCGGGTCAGGAACCAGGTGGGTTGCTGCTAACAGATCCCAGGGGATTTGTGGGCTAATTGCTTCCCCTCTCCCCTCAACCCCATGCACACAGTCCTCTGGCAAATTAAATTCCTCTAATTTCGACAAGGCAGGACCCACCCTTCCGCAGCCCCTTCCCTGGCACCAGGGCCCTGACTCTGACTGCCCAAACAGCCATTGCACGGGGCTGATCCGGCCAAGCACAAAGCATTTTCTGCAGCGTTACGTTTCAGCCTGATCAACTCCCTGAATTAACGCAGCCAACCCTGGCACAGAGGCAACCGGTAACATTCTACCAAGGGCAGGAGCCCCAGCAGGGTCACAGAAGCCTCACGTAGATCAGTTCCTGCCTTGTGAAACAGATGCGTGAAAGAGAAGATGTCTGTAAGGGACAGTTCACCCCCGCTCTGCCTGCACTCTGTGTTCCTTCTCTTCACTGTGTCCTTGGCATAACACAAGCTGTACCTTTCTGCGGCAGAACACACATTTTTTTCCCTCTTGCAAAGTGCCGGGAAGCCCCGTGACACCAGGCAAGAGGCAGAATCTGCACCAGAGTCCTTATCTCCCGGAGGGTCCGAACCCAGGAGACATATCAGCAGACATCCTGCAGAGCAGTGCGATCCACAGCGCGTCCTTTGCATATCAGACTCAGAGGGTGAAGTAACAGAGCCGCTGGAAATGTTTCCAAATCACAGGGATGGCATGAAGCCACCCAAAGCCTGAGTGGATGAACACGGACCTGCCCAGGTGAGGGCTTCCTGGACCACTTGGGCTGGAGAGCATGGCAGGAGGAACCTACAGGTCAGCCCTCCTGCTCGGGTGCTGTCGTTAAAACAAGTCCTCGCTCGCCCTGGTGCAAGCACCCAATAGTAGAGGTTTCTGTGCTGTGTAGCTCAGAAATTCGAAGCAAAGCCCATGAGATGAAAAGCTGAGACTGGACGTGGCAAAGTCTGGGTGTTGAGGTCCCGCAGCAGTAGTCTGGGTGTCCACGCGGTTCCCATCCAGGAGCAGTGTGATGGGAGGACGAGCAGTGAGCAAGGGGCAAGCAGTGAGCCCAGAGGGCTGCCACGACTGAGGTGCGGGAGCACCTTTCCTGGGCAAGGGCACACCTCAGCAGCGGGAGACTGTAAATTTTCAAGCACACATGTGAAAGGTAGAGAACGCCAAATGCTGGTTGGAGCAGGGCTGGTGCTGAGCCTGCTCTTTTCCCCACACCATTTTGAAGACAAAGAGGGGCTGTGTGTCCAGCAAGAGACTGGGATGTGTTTCCCTGCTCCATTGCCTCCATCTCCATGCTTTAAGCACTCTCCAAGATCCCCTTTATCCACAGACTCCCCCGGCCTGTTGAAAATGCAAAACCTGCACCCCTAGATTCCACCAAAATCTTGAGCTCATTTTTTCCTGTGTTTTCTTGCCCCATTTCTGTCTTTATGTCCCCCTCTCTTGTAGCTCCCCTTTCTGGGGCAGGGATATAAAGACTCTGCTTCCCTCCTGCCTTACAGGAGTAGGAGGAGCAGCCAGCAAAAGCAGGGGAAAAAGCCCTTAGACCACTGGTGCTGAGACACGGGCACCAGTCCACTGCCCCTGGGGACCACAAAGCTGATTCAGTGGCTGCAGGAAGTGTTGCACAGGGGTGGAGTACACTGAGATCTCATTAGGTTCAATGGGAGGCCCAAGCTCAGAGCAGACACTTTTGGGGGAGCAATAATGTGATGCAGAACAGCAGCTGAACGAGAGCTTGCAGCTACAGCTGGAGAGCTGCGATAGGCAGAGCAACCACAGCCAATGCTTTTAAACAGATCCCGGGACTTTCATGGATCCTAAGCTTTTGAGGACTGCCATCAGCTCGGCAGCACCTGAGCTGTTACTTCTGGAAGTAGGTGGCTTTTCATTTTGCTTTCCAACGATGTGGAAACATTTGCACTCATCCATGGGGCAGAATGAACACTCCATCTCCAGGAGGTTGCTCACCCCCACGGGTATGAGCCAGCCATGTGCCCTGGATGATTCCCACTCACTGAGCTCCATCGGGGTGAAAAATGGACCAGATGTAGGTGCTGAGCATTCCCACAAGAGCCACTGCAGTTGGCGGGCTCTCTGAATGCACACCCTTTGCTGGCTACGAGACACACCTTGCACAGGGCAGTGGAGGCTCTCGGTCCAAACCGTCAGGAGTTCAGGGAAGCAGCAGCTAAGCACCTGTATGAGCACGTGTCCTGGTTTTGCTGGGATAGAATCATTTCCTGTTCAGGAAAGCTGCATTTTTGAGAAGGCTTCAGCACCCGATTTGGTGGGAACAAAGTCAATAAGACACTTTGGTTTAGTTTGTGGCTGGCCATGGTGTGCGGGCTTCCACAGTGAACAAGGCCTTTAGCAGTTTCGAGTAAGCTGGGTGCTAAAGCTGGGAGAGCGAAAGCCAGGGCAGTGACCCAGGCTGGCCAACAGACATATGCCATACCGTAACGTCACGGTCACTATACATTGGGAAGTTTGCTGGGGACGGCCCTCCCTGCTGCCTCCACGGTGGCCGTCCCTGCAGGGTCTCGCCTGTCCTGCTCCCGGGGCCTGCTCTCCCCTGCGCTGTGACCGTGGCGCCTTCGCCGGAGCTGTGGTGCTCGCAGGGTTCAGCATCTGGCATTCGCTGCTGGGAGTGCGCAGCTCGCGGCCACTATAAAAGCTGGGCAAAACTTTGTGTGTTTTATATTAGTATTGGCATTAAGATTAGCTTTTTATTTTATTAAATCTGTTTGTATTTCAACCCACGAGTCTTCTCTCCTCTTCCCGATTCCCCTTCCCTGGGTGGGGACGGGTCATGGGGTGATAGAACGCTGACCAAACGAAGACAACAGGTCAGCCCTTGGGTCACACTGTGGCTCTTGTTCGTGACATTTTTCTCAGCAACCATACTCGGAGATGCTGATGGGGCTGCAACATGGAGGAGGTGAATGAGGAACAATCATGCTCGGTTTCCCAGCCCTTGTGCACAGCCCATCTTTCCTCCTTCCCCTCCAGCCTGCCTTGGTCTCCACCAGAGCAGCTCAGCCAGGCCTGTGCGCCCCACCAACACCCACTCACCCAGCCCCTGCCACAGTCTCCTTGCCCCCATGCACAGGAAGGTGTCTGCTCACCCAGGATTCACACAGCCCTTTCGCTGTCCCCACGCAGCTCACACAGTCTCTTGCCCAGGCAGCCCCAGACTGCTCAATTTTCCTGGGCTCGTTAGCAAGACTCCCGTGTGATTCATGTTTTTTGTTATTTCTTGACTACCAGGAGACTCCCATTCTTCTTCCAAGCAGCATGAGCCAGAAATTGCAGCTTCTGCAAATACCTGGTCACTTTAGCATTCCCCACATGGCACACATCCACATTGCTGCTTTGGATTTGTCTTGAGCTGAGCAAGCCCCTCTCGTCAGACCTGACCTGCACCTTGTAACACAGTCCCAGGACACTGCACTCCTGAGGTCCCTCTGAGCTCTCCTGCCCTTCTCTGACGTGAAGCATCCTACAGTAGACACAGCTAGGAGCCTTCCTGTGCCTCAGCAAGAAAATAAGGCTATAGGGGCTGAGCTGACCTTCTCCTGTGGAACACGGTGAGGCCAGCGACATGGGTCTGACCAAAGCATTGGTCCTTGGAGGTGTGAGCACAGACATGGAAGAGCCACCTCTCTCTTGGCTGGCCCCAGGAATGGCTCTCAGGGTTTGGTGACTCACGCTGCTTAAAAGCAGAGCCTGCCTTCCCACGTGCAGGGTTCAGCTGCCAGCCGTTGGACCGTGTCCTGTCTCTTCCTATGAAACTGAGGAACCACTTAGTGCGGGGGCCATTCTCCCCAAGAAAACTTCAAGGCTGAACAACAAAGCTGTCTGTCAGCTCATCTCATTTCTTGCACGGTGAGTGGGAATCCAGCAGTGATCTCCCATGCACTATTTTTCCATTAGCTGCTCTGCAAAGAAGAGACTACGGTTGACCAAGACACTTGGCTGCGCGGTAATGTGCAGAGCAGAGCAAGTGCCGCTACCACATCCCAGGAGGGATACCTAGCTGCGGTAGTTCTCATTCTTTGCTTTTTACGTGTTTTACTTAGCACACGTGTTCAGCTGGTAGGAAAGCTCTTTATCACAAAGTGACTTCCCTCAATGATGGGCTCAGAAAATCTTCCATCTTCTATTCTTGACAAAAAACAAGCAGAAACTCAAATTGTCCTCCTGTCTCATCAGCTTTCCCTGAAGGGCAAACTGGTCAGTGGAACACTTCTGGAGGGTTTCCTTACAACTCCTGGCCCCTGTCCCAATGCTACGCGTTGGTCCCAGGTGGACGCTTCATGGGGAAGCACGATCAGGTCAGGGCGTAGCCATACCTGAAGCCCCAGCACAAGGAACTTCTCCCCATGAGGCCCACGCCATGGAACAGCTTTTTCTCTGTCTGTTGCAGTTCCCCAAGTTCACTTGTCTTAGGAAATGCCGTACTTGTAATTTAGAAACATTCTGTTAACACACATCAATTTCGGCAGATTTTCCATTTTAAAAGCCTGTCGATCTCCTTCCCCTGCCCCTCCTGATCCCTAGTCCCATGCCAGTCTGGTTTTTACCTGTGAACACAGTGCTGCCACTTCCAGCCAAACAAAAATCTGAAATCCCCTGTAGCATCAAATTGGCTTAAAGATCCCTTAAAGCATAAGTATTAAAATTAATGGGAAAACTAGCTTGGTGTGCTTTGCCATCCGTGCTTGAGTCTGAAAAGGTCACGTTTCGGTCCGAGGGTCTCCACCCAAGACCCTTTTTCCCAAGTGACAGCGAAGATGCAGCTTGGCATCTCCTGTGGATGGAGCTTCCTTGGGGACCAGAATTTGCATGAGTATGAATTTTGTTTTCAGTTTGAGCCCTGGGGCTTCCCAAATGCAAAACCTCAGGCAAGTTCCTCACAAAATGGCATGCAACATCGGCTTGGTGCTTCCTTCTTGTTCAGGCTCTGCCTGATACAGCTGAAAGCAGCAGCGTGCTCTTGCAAACACGGCAAACCATAAACCGGAGTGCAGTAGATGAACCGTGCCTGGCAGGCTGAGGGAAGTTATCTGCCCTACTTGAGGCTACACCTGGAATATGGGGACCAGTGTTGGACCCCAGTTCAGGAGGGAGGTGGGGAAACTGGAGAGGGCCAGGTTCAGAGAGCCAGAGCAGAGCTAGAGAGAGGGGCTGAGCGAGCGGGGCTGAGCATGGCCAAGAGGAGGCTAGGGGCAGCCTAACATGGAAACTGAGATCTTCATCTCATCTTTGTCTTGGAATTTTTCAAGACTAAACTAGGCAAAGACACAGCCACCTTGATCTAGTGCTGGGGATAGTCCTGCCCCAAGTGTGAGGCTGGACTGGAGACCTCCAGACATGTGTCCACCAGCACTTCAGGCATTCGGCAAGCCTCCTTGCCCCTGCCGTGAATCACGCATTTTTCAGTGCCACTAAAGCTTCCAGAGCTGCCAAAAATGTGAGAGAAGAACCCAAATAGCTGTGTCACTCATAGGTGCTGTCAGGATTAGGTACTTTGTCAGTCTCCCAGGCTGCAAATAGGAGGAAAATACTGTGGAGAAGTATTGGAGAGGCACAAAGGGAGCAAAAACTTTTTTCTTGTGGTGGCCACAAATGGACCAGGCAGATTTTCACAGCCTGTGGGAGATCAAGGGGAGGGGAAGAGCAGGCAGAAAGGTGAGGGAAGGAGAAGGGGCACAGCCACAGAGGTGGGGCTGCAGCAGCCGCAGCTGCTTTACATGTCTGCTTGCAAAGTCTGAGGAGGCTCGAGGAATGGTTCCCAGTCCTGTGAACAGCCGTAACTGATGGTTTGTCTCCATGGCAAGGGCTGCCAAATCTCTTCGCAAGGTAGACACAAAATAAAAAAGGAATCAAAGGTGCAAGTCCCTTCCCTCTCTGTGCCCCTGTCCCATGCTTCTCCTAAGGGCTACACACCACCCCTGTAGGCACCCAGAGACAGCCGTTCGCTCTCTCCTCCGCTGAATATTACGCATGTTACACAAAGTGAAATAGGTCACCAGCAGGCCATGAGAGAGCTCAGCCTCCCCATGTCCTGCTTTCTGCTGCACGAGCCGTGGAGATGAGGACTCGGTCCCCAGAGAGGTCCGTGGCAAAGGACCCATGCACCGATGGGTGTCCCATGAACACTGTCCTGTTCCTCCATGCTTTCTATTCAACCGAAACTCCTGGCAATTGCAGTGTAACACCACAAATCCTTTGATGTGACCCAAGTGCATTTCCTAGTGAATAAACCATCCCTCTCCCCTCTTCCAGCTGGATCACCAGGAAGGTGAGGCTCATCAGCTGGATGGGCATGGTCCTGTCACCCCCTGGCTCCTCGGAGGACGTTATGTCCTTACATCTCCCTCCTGAGCACTGAGGAGACCAAGCGCTACCCACGATCCCAACGCATGCCCACCTGAGCCTGGGGGACAAGCCCGAACCGCCCATGGCAGCACCACTGTGGGGATGGGGCTCTGGGCCAGTCCTAATGCCTACCCCCACCCCCAGGGGAGAGCCCCAGTTTGGACACGGCCCCAGGCATGGGTTGCACAGTGGGGCCCGGTGCTCGTGAACCAGCCCTGGAGCGTGCCCACCTTTCCCGCTCTGTCCAGCAGCAGCAGGGCTCCTCTCCACAGCCTGCAGTAACAGCGCCAGCTCCCCCTGAGGCCCCCACATCTGCTGCCCTGCCAGCCTGGACATCACTGCAGAAAGAGCTGTGAAAAGCCAAAGAGGTGGCAGCACTGGAAGCGGCCAAAGCAGACCCCAGAGAGGGTCCAGAGCTTGGCTGGAGGCCTCATACCGTTAGTGCGGCCCCAGAGACCCTCCAGCAGCCTTGGAGCCTGGTGGGGACAGCACTGGGTGGTCTGTGGGTGTCTCACCAGGTACTTTCCATCACCTGCTTGTGGGTCGGGTACAAATTGCCCCTGACACATCTTCCCTTCCCCTCTGGGAGCTCTGCTGCCCCGAGAGCTGTCGGCAGGAGCTGGACAGGGAGCCAGGGAGGATGCTGGAGTGCCAGGTGGCCCTTTCTCCTCCCCTCTGTAGAGATCTCAGCGGGTGCAAACCCACCAGAGCCACTCTGAAAGCCCCTCACCAGGACTGCCACCTCCCGCATCAGTCAAAGCAGCATCTTGTCACCTAACCGACTTCGGTCGGAAAGGGGCTGGGACCGTCCTCAGCAGAACCTCGCTGTCGGTTCCTAGCACAAGTCTCTGAATGCGCCTCACCCTCCTCCTCCTGCCTTGGCGCCCCTAAAGCCCACCATGGCTTCCCCACATGCTGGTTTCTAGAAACACCAAAATACGGCCAGCGTGACATGGAGCAACAAGGCTCGGCGCGGTCACCCAGGCTGGATGAAAGCAGCCAGTCCCTACCTCGGGAAGAGGGGGGCTCCTGCACGTCGCGGCCCCCGCTCTCCCTGCCCCCCAACACGCACAGCTGCCTGCACCCCCGAGGACGCTCGCTGCCTCTTCCCCTGCTGGGGAAGCAGCTTCCTCCTTGCAGAGCCGCACAGGAAGCACTGCGGTATTTATAGCTCTCTCTGAAAGCGTCTTGCACAAACTCGGGGAACAACCTACACTCAGTCAAAAACAACCTCCGTGCACCCAGGGCAGCACTGGGAGCTGGCACTGTGGGGGGTGTTCTCCGCACACTCCTGGACCCCCAGGCCCTGGGGAGGAGGTTGTAGGACCATCTCCACCATACAGACGGGAGGAGGAGCCTTTCCCAGGACTATTTCTGCTCTTCTCTGCTGCCGCCTCCTCTCTTGCATCTCCATCTCCCACCATCTGACCCCTCTTCCTCCCTCCTCCATCTTCCTCCTCACTCCTCCTCATGCTCTGTGTGATCAAACCAAGCTGCTCCCCACCTAGCCAGATGCACCGAGCAAGGAAAGCAATCACCGAGACGCAGAGGACATGGCTGCACAGGAGGGGAGGACAAAACCTGCTGCCCTGCGTTAGTGTAAAGAAGAACGGAAGAGTCAGAGCAAGTCATTGACGAGTGGTGACGAGTTCCTCTCTCTGGGCCACAGGGAAGCTGCGCAGAGTGAAGAGATCCCTCTCACCAGGGATTTCAAGATGTCAGAATTTGACTTTGATCTCAACTGAGATAAAAGACATGGGAACAAAATTGTGCATTCATTATTTTAGGCAATTCCAAGTTTCCATTTCTATTCTGAACTTCAAGTGATTGTCTGCTATCACATAAAGCAGGCAAATACCGAGATTTCAAAACATTCACTTCAAAAGGAAACATGGAAATGTTTCACTCCAAAAGAGCTCTGAAACAGGTTCAATTACAACTCTGAACTTTTCTTTCCTGAATGAATTCTGCTTCATTTGGCCCAGTTCCATGATTTCTTGGTAGATTTGTATAGGCTGAGGCAATATGTGTTCCAGGAAATTTTTCCCAGCCAGTTCTAACGTGAGTCCACTTCCAAGCCAGCAATGTTCATTTCCAATTCATTTCCATCTGACCTGGAGGTATCCTCACCCTTAGCTGTGTCCTGCAATCAGCCCTCCGAGCAGCCTACAAGACACCACGGGTGATACTCTCCCTGGCACCTCACCACAAATGACCCCACCAGTACTTTCTTTCCCCGTTTCTCTCAGTCCTACAGCTGGCCAAGCTCACCCAGCAGAGCTCTCCTGTGGAGGCGAGCGGCACACAGCCAAGCTTTTCCACCTTTCATCCCAGAGGGATCCAGGGGCCACACGAAGCCCAGCCTGGGTGTGCTCAGACCAGCAAGCCCCTTGGAGGAGCTAAACTGCGGCATCCCTCCCAAGGCTGGCCCTCCACAAGCAGGCTGCAAGCCGGTCCTGAGGTGACCCAGTTGTGGCTTGCTGTGCTGCATCTGTGTCAAGAAGTGCTGCTGCTGCTACCTAAAAAGCATGTCAGGTAGCTAGTGCTGCCTTAGGCACAGGAAAAGAGTGCATTTGCTACATCACCCAGCAGAGGAGACAAATCACTTCTTTCTTGTTCCTCCACCATGAACACGGCATTGGCTCTTCCAGCCGAGCTGGAAATGCGCAGCATGGGCTGGCTCCACTGTAGCCACGGGCCTTCCTGTCTCACCAAGCTGTTCCCCCTAAATCAGACCCGTTTCAGGAAAGCGAGTAAGCTTTCATGTTCAGCAAACACTCGGTGACTGAAAACTTAGTCCACCAGAAAAATGCTCTTTGCTCATTCCTCCTGTGTCGTGGCTCTGCAGCAGCACGGCGTAAGGAAAGCGTGCAGAGCTCCACCAGCATCGTCCCAAGGAGGAGAGACAGCAACAGCATCACTGTGCAGCTGTGCAGAGACCAGGGCCTGAGTTTACTTTCCAGAAATGATGTCTAAAGCCTAAAGGAAGCCTAAAGCCTGGTAGGAAGGTGCAGTGGGGGAAATGTTTACGTTAAGGTCACTATGTGTTCTGCAGGGCTTTCAAACTGTGCTTGCTGTGGAGTTGAAGGGTTAACAGAAGAAAATTCTATCTTCCTCTCCCAGGGCAAGAATAATTCCCAAGAAATCAGCAGGATTGACTGAGACCTGGCATTTTGTAGGAGTCTCTGCATGCAGATGTCACAATTGTGCTGTTTTAAGACCATTTGCTCACTTGCCCCAAGTCTCATGGCTCCACTGACACCACTTGCTCCCTCCCTCCCAAACACGAAGGTGGCACATACGCACTCTGCTGAGGCCAACCAAGCTTTGCTTTGAGGGATTAACGTTCATCCCATGTTTCTCCATCAGCATTTCCTGGCACTGGCGGTTGGGCAGTGCAGCTGGCTCCTGGTGCTGCGGGCAGGCAGCGAGCACAGCCCACCTGCGTGTGAGGGGCACGGCCACAGCAGGGCTAGGTGCAGCGCTCGCTATCCTCCCGCAGACATTCTGAAGGGGCCACAGAGGTGGCTTTGGGTGTCAGTTCTTTACAGCACTGCTTCTGAGGCTGTCGGACCTATAGTGGTGCTGCTGGTTCAGGAGTGAAGCCCAGCGGCCTCCCATGCTCATGTGAAATCAGACCATGCTCAAAGCCCATCAGGACAGGTCCAGGGAGTTTCGTTTCTGGAGGGCTACAGTCTTTAACCTTCTTTATGTGCAGGTTTTAATTGCATTCTAGCCCAGAGCTGGTTACAAGCCACATGACTGGAAAGGAAACACATTCACAGAATCACCAGAAATGAGAGAGGAGAAAAAAAACCCCTCAGTTGTTTTCTTAAGCAGGAAAGGAATCAGGAACAAAAAGCCAACGCAACCTGAGTGCCAGCCAAGCGAAGGCAACTATAACGGCTTGACTCTTTCATAACACGCTTCCCGCGGAGGGCAGCGGGGAAGTGTGACACAATAACAGTGCTCAGCCCTGCACCGCAAGGGCAATGCAGGCAGCACCGTGCACGGAGACCTGCACCCTCCTCTGCGCCAGCGGCTGCTGGATCTTCACACAACCACCAGTACTTCTGTCACTGCTGTATCCCTGCAAGGCAAGACAGGATTTCTATTCCCATATTGCAAAATGCTGGATCCTTGGGAAGATCTGGGTAAATGCTCAGCATTGGGGCATCTCATCTTAAAACATGCAGCTGTGCGATTCCTGACATCGGTGCCTTGGTCCACAGGGCTACTTACCTGTGATAAGGAGTTGCATGCTCAATCTTTGCACACCTTCAGCAGCCGGAGAGACTGAAGATCTGGACAACCTTCTGCAAAGACCAAGCATGCTTGAATGTGAGCCACCCTCCGTTGTCTGCTCTGGCTGAGGACTTCCTCCTCAGTCATTATGAATGGTCATTCATAAAGAGTGGCCATTCATCTCCAGGGGGGCATCCAGGCTTGCACGCATGCCTCTCGGAGCACGACAGCAGGAAACCCTGAGGGTCATGCTTCTGAGAAAGGAGATAGCAGATGACTAAGTCCTTCTGCACTCTCCATCCATCCCATCCCATCCCATCCCATCCCATCCCATCCCATCCCATCCCATCCCATCCCATCCGTAGTGTCAGGGGCATCAACAAGGTAACCAAGAAAGACTACGTCACATAGCATTTTACTTTATAGGCAAAATATATGAAATATATATGAAATCTGTGCTGCAGCTCCATATTTAGGATCTTTCTTGGATTAGCAGAACCCATCACCTTGGCTGCAATGAGCTGGCTGTTCCAATATCCCAGCAGGGAACACAGGAAAAGGTTTTGATGTGACAGAATTCAAAACTGGCATGGATTTTACCATTTTGCTAGTGTCATTCCTCAAAGCTGAGCCTGCAGGGGCTGTCAATAAATACACCATACACCCTTCTTTAGCCTGCTGCCCCTCTCTCCATGCATACGCACATGTGTGCGTGCATATGTGTTGTCTGAAAATTCCTGCTTGGGTTGGTGAGCTGCAGAAGATGAAGCCCTGGAGCCCAGGGAGGAGGTTTCTGTGGCCCCAGCTTCTGCTGGCAGTGTGCGGAGCTGATCTGCCTTTGCCTGTAAACCATTATCTCTCCATCCTCTCTGGGAAGGACCCAAGCTGAGGCTGCATCTTGAAGATAACTGCTAACATGGGAATATTTATGCAGGTCTCTCTCCTGGAGCCAGGCCAAGCAGCCTGTGGTTTGTGGCCTACAACAACAAACGTTACAGCAGAAGATAGTATTTGTTTAACTGTTTGTTCTGTCAATACTGTAGCTTGCAAAAGCCCAAAGATTGCACAGCCAGAGCTGGTGACATGTCAGAAATCATCTGTTCTTGCACCAAGAGAAAGGGCTGTTTTGCTGCGAGGTGGGACTCTGCCAGGCTTCACTCCTCTCTGGAGACTGAGGGTGAGATGGACGTACACCTGCTTTCCAGAAGAGATGGCTCCGCTTCCCTGCTGCACTCTGAGCTTGGAAGTCTCCAGCATAAAACTGTGTCCTGGCCTGCCTGGGTCTGACTGTGCTTTCAGCAAAAGCCTCTGCACCCCAGGTCTTGCCCTGTGGAAACCCAAAGCTCTCGCTGTGGGAAGGTCCATAAGCCAGATGACTCCTATCAAGGTGCAGCAGTGTGAAGCCCTGACAGCAAGAACCACCAGGATATACGGCCTTCTCAAAACGCAAATAATGACAAGTCTCAGGCCACACAGTTATCTGCACAGTCGTTTTTTTCTGCCCTGGAGGAAGCTCCTTCAGGTTGCCTAGTGCTCCGTATGGCAGCAGGCAGCTTGGTGTTTGGTCCTCTCTTTGCCTGAACTGTAAAACTCCCACACGAGTAGCAAATGGCAGATGCTCCACTCTGGAAACTCAGCAGACCTGGACCCAAGAGACCCTACAGTCTTCTTGGACCACAGAAGCTCATAGACTGGGCTTAGCATCACCTTAGGACTAGAAAGGACCTTGGATGAAGACAGGTCTGCCCTCCAACCCCAGGTAGCTCAGCTATCCTTGCATTGTCCTAGTTTAAAGCTCTTGGAAGATGATGAGCTGTCTCCAGGCACGAAGATCTTCCTTGGGTCTAATGTGAATCCTCCTTCCCACAGCTGAAGCCCCTTGGTCAGCTGCGCAGCACCACAAATAAGGCAGAAAGATCTGTCCTTCACCTTCGCAGCAGTCCTCTGTGTACTTGAAGACTGTTCTCCTACCTGCCTCTGTTGTCCTTTCTCCAGGCTAAACTGTCCAGCACCTCTAGCTACCAGGATTGCTCATCTCAAAACACTCTCCAGTGGCTCCACATCTTTCCTGAAGTGCTGAGGCTTCAGGAAATCCCTCCCCTAGGGCTTCCCCATTCACAGCCACCCTGTTAGATCTGCTGCACTGTGCCAGGACTACATTTAGCCAAATTTCACTGCACACATTTGTGGGGTTTCAGCACTGCGGTGCTGGCTCACCTACCCCTGTAAGCACAGGTTCACACCTCGTCTCAGTTGCAGCAGTACCCAAAGTCCCAGTACAGGGTTGATCCTGTGGGCAGGGGCATGGTGAACTCTAAGAAAACATTTAGCAGACATCCCTGCATCCATTCCGGCTCCTGCTGCCTTGGTGATGGTTTCCTCAGCATCTGGCCACGACATGGTGCCAGGTGGAGTATTACCCTTGGTATTAGTATATAATCTAGAGCCCTGAAATATCGCAGCGTGCAAAATCAGAGCAAATAAGAAGTGATGTGTTTTCTGGAGCAGCAGGCCTAGTGGGTGGCTGTGTCTGTGGGCTTCTGCCAGGACACAGGTAGGTTCTCTGGTGAAGCCTGGGAGGAAGAAGTAAGCACAGCATGGAGCCAGCAGAAGAGGGGAAAGGCAGGCAGTCCCTGGCACCCAGGACCATGTCTCTGCAGAGCACTTCCACTGCCTCCTTTGCAGCCCAGTTCCACTTTTCTCTCCTCTTTATGAAAGGTTTCCGTTTTCTTTCTGGGGTGGCTTGTGTTTGTCGTGAACCAGAGTTGAAGTGTTGAGCTGGGAAAGCTGCTGGTTTCATTGCTTCTCAGAATAGCAGCTCTCTTTTCTAAGCCTTATTTATAAGCTGCTGCTGTTTGGGTTTTTTATGACAAAGATAGCGAGTTCAGGAAATCAGCAGTGGTTTCTGTTATCTGGAGCACAACCACGCAAGAGAGGGAAGAGGGTGTCACACTCCAGGAGCCTGTTCATGGAAACTAGTATCTCACTGGTTTGCCCCTTGAGAGTCAGATATTTATAACCCCTCACATCTTCTCTTCCTGCTCCTTGCTGTCACCAGCTTCAAAACTTGTTCATACATTTAACCCCACAAAAGAGGCCAGCGGGGGAGGGCCACCTCTCTTCCCTTCCCCCATTTCTATGTGTAATCCGTTGCTCCCACGTTGCACAGACCAAACGCCATGGCTGCAGCCGCTCAGGTCGTCTCCAGTGGACCTTCCCTCCTACCGCCATGCTTCCTCCTGGCCTTGGGGGTACGCCATCGTCCCAGGCACACCTCACAGTCCCCTTCCCAGGCACAGCCCAGGTCCACACCAAACGCCAATGTGCCCCACACCTCTCGGGCAGCGTAGACCCCCGCCAGCGCAGAAGGATGCAGCGAGGAGGGGCAGGCGGATCGACAGCACGTGGGGTCACCTCCCGGCAGGCAGACCCTGGGTGTCATGGTGGTCAGAGCACAAGGGCATGGGCACCCGCGGTGGGTCCAGTTGTGTAATGCAGATTGCAAATATAACAGTGAGGCATCAGCTGCAGAGCACACCAAGGCATGCCCCCCAATAAAAGAAAGTGCTCAGAAGCTCAAGGAGATCTCAAGATCTCAGAGAAACAGCACCCAGAAACTGCTGTGCAAACTGCAATACAAGCCAGACATGGACTTACTGGAGCAAGTCCAGTGCAGGGCCACAAAAACGAAGGGACTGGAGCATCTTTTATATGAGGAGAGGCTGAGAGAGCTGAGACCCTTCAGGTCCCAGAGAAGCTCATGCTCTGCAGCACAAAGCTGATGAGGACAGAGGACCTTCTGGCCTAGGGAGAGGAGCCCACAGACAGGAAGGACAAGGCAGCGGTGCCACAGCAAAGCCAAGCTGAGTGACTTAAGGGTCTGCAAGAGGCTGCCACCGCAGAGGCCACCTGTGAGACCTATGCTTCCAGTCCTGCTGTGGCAGCAAACGTGGGCAGCCCCTGCGAGCAGTGTAGACCTTTGCAGTGCATCAGGCCTTGGATTTGGAGTAACTTTGTCCTAACACAGCGCTCTGGCCAGAGCCCTCCAGACAGCAGCCACAGACTTTACCAGGTCCCAGGTACAGCATCTTGAGGCAACGGCCCTGGGGAGAGCGGCTGAATGGGTGCTTGTTGCCAGCAAGGCCCTGAGAGAGCAGCAAGTGCATTCAGGTACCAGAAAGGCTACGTGTGCATGGACCCCCTCACCTGCACTGCCTTCCCCTTCCCCCAGCACCACCTGGCCCAGCTGTCCTGCCATGGCCCCCCACGCACCCAGGTCTCAGGGACCCAAACGCTGCGCAGACCAGCCCAAAACCCGGGCAACATCTGCCACATTCCTGAGCATTGACACAGTCAAAAGCTTAAAAGCATTCCCCGGTGGCCATAAAATGGGGACTATGAAACACACACCGAGATCTAGATGAAACCATGAAACACGTGCGTCTCTCACGGTGTCTACGGTGCATGGTGATCATTCCAGGAGTGCCTGCAAAGTTTGTGTGCTAAGAGTGTCACCTGCTCACTACACCTTGAGAAGGAAACTGCATTGCTCTTACAACTTTGGGAAAGGAGATCTTAACTGGGGATGCTTAGAAAACCTGTGACTTGGAGCAGCTCTTCATGTGGGGAGACCGACAGCAGCTCTCCGCCCCCGTGGGCTGCCGTGGAGGCCCCACATCCATTCTCGACCTTGCCAGATCTCTCAAGTTCAAACCCAGCATCATTTTACCTGACAAATTCCAGCTGAAAGTGCCCAGAGGAGGTCCCAGAGACCACCGGGACTGCACTGCCCTGGATGCCATGTGGCTCCTGCTTGTTTCTTCTTGTCCTGGTCCCACCAGCCTGGTGCTCCTCTTTGCTCAGTGCTGGGGGAGCTCAGCTCCTGAGGTCCCAGGGCAGGGCCCTTTGGACCTTTGCATTGAGACTCTTGTGGCCGAAGCACAGCTGGCAGTTGACTGCAGTGCAGTTGGGGTGGGAGCTTGAGAGCTGGTCCAAATTGCTTTCCAAGGCTGAGGGTGCATTTCATGAGAACCAGTGGGCCAAATTAATGCCACATGTACAATGTACATGTAAGAAGATCTTACACATGTAAGAAGATCTTGCTTCCCATCCCAATATCCTTCCTCCCTGCTTATCTAGTGCTAGCTTCAGCCTCGATGGACCCTTGTGTGTGCTGCTGGAAGTCCCTAAAACAGCAGGTAACTATCCCAGTGAGCAGGCTGTTCAACTGCCTGCAAAAATGCAGTCATGGAGCACAACCTTATGGATTGTTTCCTCTGGAAAACACTAACACAGCTACCTCACCCCAAGAAATAGGAATGCCTTCACAGTGCTGCTGGAAAGCGTAGCACGATCAAGCGACGGTCACCTATACGGGGACACAAGTAGAGCCGTGGTGGCCCAAGTCTCACCCAAGACCTCTGCCTCTGTCCAAGGTGAGAGGTCTGTAACTCCACGCAGGGCTGCGACCCAGCCTTGCACTGGTGCCTCCCAGGGGCTGTCATTCTCTAAGGTGGATTTTCTTATTTCAGACGCTCAACTTTTCCCTAAACCCATTTCAGGCTCTCAACTGCAGAGCCCAACTCAGACCTTGTCAAGGCCAGAACTGGCCGCACTTGGGCGTTGGTGTCAGGAAATTGCATCTTTGAGGGGTGCCAGCGTGTGACTGACACCGTCTCGTGTCTCCACCGGGTAGCATCAGAGAGACCTTGGTGACAGGAGAACCTCATTGTCAGGCCTCAGCCACTTCTGCATTGAGATACACAGGAGCATCCCTTGAGACAGCCCTGCACAGGCCATGCACAACCCTGTCCGTAGACTCAGCAGCAGAGAGAGATGGGGCACGCGGAGAAGCGAGGGGAAGGAGGAATGCCGTCGGTCCTCCAGGCCCCGCTGCAGGCTCACTCCACACAAAACACCTCCTTGAGCATTGCTTCAGCTCCTGGGTGAGGAGGCACCCACGGCTTCCCAGTGCGATGCCAGCTTGTGGCCAAATTGGTCTCCCAGGCAGGAGATTTGCCACAAAGTCTGGCTCTCGTTTTCCAATCCTTAACTCCACCCCATGACTCCAAGTTCTGCGTCCCACATCAAGCCAGGGACCTCCTTGCCTGGCTTTGGGCTGACCACCAGCTCCTCCCACCTCTCCTGTACCCCACCCCGTGCCCACGAGCACTGACTGTCCCTACACCGCCTTCCCCGGAGCTCAGACGGGAGGAACACAATGTAGAGCAAGGAACCAAAAGCGCCTTTCAAAAGCACACAGCGTGGCCCGTGGCAAACAGGAGGACGGTTTCTCTCCCTGCCTGGCACTGCACTGCTTTCACCAGCTTGTCCCTTACACAACAGATGCCTTCAGCAATCAGTGTTCCCAAAAAGGGCAATTACGTTTTAATCCTGACAATGGCAGCAGCAACATGAGCTGTTTTCCTAACATCACATATGCCAATAGCTCCCATGGATTTCAGTGGATACTGGCCAGGAGCGTGCATTTTCGGATAGCACATGTTTCCAGGTTGCTCCCAATTGATAGCTCACTTAAGCATTCAGACCATTTTCTTCACGTAAAAAGAAAACATGTCCACATGAGAACTGGGCTTCCTCTGGCCACGAGCCCCGCTGCTTTGGCCGACCTCCAGGCATCTGGCGCATGTCCACTGCACCAGCCCGGCAGTGCTGCTCGAGTCTACTGACATTGCCACCCTGGTGACACGACAAGATGAGTAAAATCCAGGCAGGTAGCAGCAGGACAGCTGCTCCGTGAGATATGCACAGCTATGTTTCTTTCACCACAAATACCAACAGATGTTTTCTTCTTTATTTCTGAGATCAGAAGGAAGTACTGCTCCCTGTAAGCTTTTACCGTGATAAAAAGGAGAATGGGTGATGCAAGAAAAATGGTTTCTTTATTTCCTTACAATAAAACAAATATTTTCATTTAGAAGATTTTCCCATTAAGCAAAAAACCACATATTGGTCAAACCCCTGCTTTCCTAGCAGGATTTTCTGCTGAAGCTTGGCCTCAGTAGAAATGTCCTGTCCAGCTCCAGAAAGAGATTGTTGCAGACCATGGAAACAGCGATGTTCACCCCACGTATCTTCTCCCCAGAAGCATCTACAGCCTCCCGAGGTGGTTCAGGCTGTGTCCAGGGCCCTGGTAGCAGGCTGTTGCCAGCTCTTTCCCTTCTCCATACAGCCAGCAGTTTCTCACCCCTCACACAGCAGTGACTCACCCGCACGGCTCCATCCGCCCCAACCCCGTGGCGACTCCGAGCCCACCACCATCACTCGGGCGCACAGCCCAAGCTGGGGTCCGGCAGAGCTCGCCCCTCAAGCAGGAGGGGTCAGTTGGAGGATGAACCCAGGGGCTTTTCTCCGAAGCCCAGCGAAGCCCCCCTGCCTGCTGCAAGCTCAGCCCACAGCCGCCGTGCACAACCCTCCCTGCACAAAGGTTACAGAGCCTGAAAGCGTCCTCTGACAGCAAAGGCTGGGATGCTCTGCCCTGGCTTTGGAGGAGCCTGGGGGAAAGGCAGGCTCCCAGGCGGTACTGGGGGCCGTTCCCAGCAGCACAGCCCGAGAGGAGCAGCTCCTGCCGGAGGCAGCCACGGCACCGCCACAACTGCCCACGGTCATGGCAGGCAGAGCCGAAATCCAGCCACGCAAACAGGCACTCGGTGCAGGACACCCTGCACGCTCAGATGCCGTGTGATGCCAATCAGGTGACAACGCGATTTGTTTTCAGGAATACTGAGCCGATGAATAACAAAAATAGGAACCTGACAAACAGGTCCCGGCGACCTGGATCCCAGGCAGCTCTCCCAGGACTAAACTTTCAGTTGCCCTGAGTCACCCGCCCCGTTCCTCCCCTGGCCACGCAACCCGCGCCAACAGGCACCCAGCCCGCCCGCGAGCTTGCGCCTTCACAGGGCTTTGCCGTAGTCCCCGCTCAACACTCGGACTGGGCAGAAAGTGGAAAAGCACTGGGGCATCCTGACGCAGTCAGGGGAGTGAGGGGGCAGGCGTGAGGTTGGAGAAGCACCGCCTGGGCCGTGAGGGTCTGGAAACACCAGGGAGAGCGTTGTTGCTACATCGACCCAGGGAAAACAACCACTGCCATTTGAAAAGGAGGTTGCATAACATGAAGGAAAGAGAAGGCAGATAAATAGCAACAGCTATTTCTGATGATAATGCAAGAAACACCACACCACAGCCCCCACCAAAGACTCAGCACCACGGCCCTGGCTACCCCACACCTCCAAATGCAAGACAGTTGCATGAGGCAACTTCAGCAGACCAGAGAAACCGCCACCAGCTAATCTGCCTCAAGACAGCAGCAGCACGGGCGCCAAGAGATAAGGAGAAATAACCTAAAACCTCTCTGACTCCATGCCCCAGAGGACGCCGTGCCTTGCAGGAGCGTTCGGGTGCGAATGCCCCACTGCTGTCGATCTCCACTGATCCCACCACCATGCGCCGGATCCTGGGAGGGATCAGACGGCCAGATCCCGGCAGAGGGACAGGGCGTCACGCGCGGACCCAGGAATGGATAGCCTTGACCCATGGTTCCTGACTCAATAGGCTCCTGGCCAGGGAAACCACAGCACTGCTCCGTCCGTCTGTGCTTCAAATCCAGCCTGAGGGAAATCGCAGTGATCAAGAAATCCAGAGAGGCCACACGGGGAGAAACATATGCCCAGGCAGCAATGCGAGCCAGGCCTCGGGCAAAGCAGCTTCTTAACCTGAAGCAGACCTGGCTGCTCGCATGAGAGGGAATTACTCCTTGGCTTGTCTTTAGCGGGGAAAGGGACACACTGGAGTGCCTGGGCAGGACGGCCATGGGACTGAAAGGACCGTGCGAGAACAGAGCCCTGTGATGTTGCAGGTGGACCATCCCTTTGACACTGGAGCTGGCTCGGTGTGCTGGCTCACAGCCCATGGACCACAGACACCGTATAGAAACCTGGAAAACTCCAGGGTGGGAAGGAAGGATAGAAATGGGAAACACCAATGGAGCGCTAGCGAAGCCTGGGCAGGCTGGTGGCCCAGCCTGTGGCCAGCAGGACAGGGTCAGCGCCTCGGTTTCCTTGGCCATGGTGAGCCACGGGGCTGTGCTGGAGCAGGGTGACAGCACTGGGAGGAGGTGAGCAGCGACACGTGCAGCTGAGGCAGGAGCTGTGACGTGCGCGGCCCCATACCGCGTCACAGGCTGTGCCGGCGAACCGGTCTGGCAGGCAGCCGGCTCCCGCCACGCTTGGAGCAGCACCCGCAGCCCTTTGGGCCAGGTTCAGGCTGCACATCCACAGCTGGGTAGTGCTCAGGCTGCCAGCTCTCTGCAAAGCAGGACTGATGTTCTGTTGTCAGACCCCACAAGGGAGGTCCCTGAGGGCTCGGGGGGTGATAAGTGGGATCTCTGGGCAGAGTGGGGACAGGCAGCTGGGTGGGCTGGGGGTCAGGCACCACGCCAGCTGTACTGGGGTTGGCTCTGCCTCAGGACTAGAAGCCTTTTTGCCCTTCAAGGCTAAAGTGCAGCCAACGCCTGCCATGGTACAGGTCTAAACCCAAACCAGCTGCATTGGCAGAAGTGCAAGGCAAAGCTGCAGGGCAAAGAGCCAGGATGCTCAGCAGATCGTTGCCAAGCCCCACACCGGCTCTGCAGGCATCAGTGAGCAGAGGCCAGAGCCCGCTGCCCCCTCCTGCTCCTTGCCAGCGGCCCGGCCCCGCCACACAAGGACATCCAGGAGGCAGGTGGCTGTGCCGCGCTCGCCTCCTTGCCACGTTCCCCGAGACAGAGAACACGGCGCTGGTGCGGAGCAGGGAGCAGCGAGCACAGGGGTGTGCAGCAGGCCCAAAGGAAAGCAAACAAGAGAAAGCAATTGAGGAAGCTCGTGTCTTATTCGTGTGCGTCTCAGCCAAAGTCCAAAGCAGGAGGCGCTCGCAAAGGACACTGGAAAAATTCCAGTGATGTTATCTGCCCCCACAGAGAAGATTAGCCCAGGGGAAAAAAAAAAAAAAAAAGAAGTTGTTTACAAGCTGGGCAAGCCAGTTCAGTGGTTGGAGCACACCAGTGCTGGGGTCAGCTGCTGGCCTGGCTACGTCCGCCACTTCGGAAGAAGCACCAAACCCCTCTATGCTCTGCTCTGGTCTCAATCACCCTTGTACCATTTAGTGGCCCCAGCAGGTGAGACGCTGCCAAAGGGCACGCAGTCCCTCATCGCTATCAGCGCAGGCTGGAAGCCATGCGTCCTGTGGTACATGTGCAGGGAGCTTGCACACAAGCCACGTGCACGCTTGGCAGGCTCCTGCAGAGCTGAGCAGAGGCACTGCCTTCCCCTCGTTGGCATCTTTGCTCCCGAATCCCAGCAGAGTTAATGGAGAACCCAGCCTCTCTGGAGCTGGCCATCAGCCCCAGAGCACTCACGCTTGCTCTCGGCATTAAAAGTCCCTGCATCCAGCGGGGCTATCAGAGAGCAATCTGCCCTTCACCCCGCTCCCTTGGGACATTTGCACTGCTAGCCTCTGCCTAACACCTCCTGCATTTTATGCAGTGTTTCCATCTAAATGCAGATGAGGAATCACAGGATAATGTAGCACCTGGATTCAGCTCTCCTGGAGGACCCCTTTACCATGCAGAAATTGGGGAGAGGGAATTTTGGGTTGCTGTTTGGTGCATCCTTAGGTTGCTGTTGCACCGCTGCCCAGCCACCAGACCCGGAGGCACTGTTACTGCCCCGCACCCTGGAGAGGAGCCGCACCGTGCCCCTCTGGGCCTCTTTGCTTTTCCTCCGTATTCTCTGTCTGTTTGGGGTTTTTTTTAATCTTAATGAAAAATCTTTTCTGCTGAACACCCGTGGCTGCTCTCGGTGAAACCCCCACTCTCCTCGTCTCTCTCTTGTGCATCTATCTGGAAGGCATTTGCTGAAGGGAGCTCCTCACTGGCACAAGCCTGTTCCTGCCCCATGTGTACTAGTGCATCTGCACTACAGAGGGAAGGCACAACGCCGTGACTGGCAAAGTCCTCCCCTGCAGAGGACGTGAGGGGTGACAGCTCCACAGACCCATCTCCGAGCAGGTAGTGCCTGGGGTACCTTCCCAGGAGAAGCTGATGTGTCCTGCTGCAAAGCCCCAGGGAACTCAGATCCACCACGATCTGCTGGGATCCAGAGCCCTGATGACACCACAGATTCCCCGTGTCCTGCCCAGGGAATGGTGCCGGTCCCCTCACTTCTCCACATCAGACCCATCTGGAGACAAGAAATAGGTTTGGTACAGGTGTCTGAAATCGTTTGCTGTTGGCCAGTATCCCTCCAGTCAACTTTATCAGATTCCTGTAAGACACCGTGTGACTCTGTGTCAAGAAGCTTAATATTTAATTTACCTCCTCAATCTTGGCTTGTTGATGTACTTATTTAAAGCCAAACTGGAGAGACTGCATCGGAATTTGCTCCTGGTTCAGTGTTTATAGCACCATGGCCTCTGCTGGACTTCTCAAGTAGAGGTTTGCAAACCACTGTGATCGTCCTGAAACAAAAAATCACAGTGCATTGCATCCCTTTCCCATCTCCTGATTGCCAAGAAACAAATCTGCTAGGAAAGCAGCACATGTGCAGCAGAGATTCACTAGGATCCTTTCAAGATATGATACAGAGAACCCCAGCAGCTGATCGTGAGTATTTGATTAAATTGGATGCCCCAACATAGTCAAACATTAGGTAGAAAAGCTTTCAACTCCTTGGCAGTGGACACGCACCCCCAGCCAGGCCTCGAAGGAATCAGACCGCGGTAACCCTTCCACCAGAAAGGGAAAAGCAGCTGGCAAAACCTGGCACTGCAGGGCGGGCAACACGGGCTCTGGGCCACGTCAAGTCCAGCAGATTTGTTCGGCCGCCCCGGGCCTGGTTCGTGGCTGCTTTTTGTCTCCAGGACCCTGGACCACGAGTGAGGAGCTGGCTGTGGGCTGGTGCAACCCGTCCCCACTGCTGTCTTGCTCAGGGATCCCTCCTGCCCGTCTTTGTTCAAGCACCCAAAATGTAGGTGCCGTCTTCACATGATGAGGGGTGGATTAAGGAGGACAGAAGGTTTACGGTGAAAAAGGCAGGTGGGAGCTGTTTGCTGCCACATGTTACAACTGCCTTGATGTTTAGCAGCCGATCCTCCTGTACGCTGTGTGCCCTTGACATTTTCCACCCCTCATGGAACAAAAAGCGTGCTTTAGTGATCCAGAGCTGGACTCGTCCAACCCAAGCTCTTCCGAAACACCGCTGTCAGCCGGCTGCTGTGCCCAAGAGAGCTACTGCAAGCCAACAGCGTGCAGGAGGAGCAGCTCACCCGATACCTGGCATCTTCTGGGAAACCAATACTTCAGGAATCCTTCGTGATNTGGACTCGTCCAACCCAAGCTCTTCCGAAACACCGCTGTCAGCCGGCTGCTGTGCCCAAGAGAGCTACTGCAAGCCAACAGCGTGCAGGAGGAGCAGCTCACCCGATACCTGGCATCTTCTGGGAAACCAATACTTCAGGAATCCTTCATGATACAGCTGAGAGCTCTAAGGAGTTTAAGCTGATGTGGCGGTGATTTATGCACGCTGCTGCCCTGCGTCTGCCCGCGTCCAGACCCGGATGCAGCAATGTCAGACGGTCGTACCTGACGGATCTCAGTTTAGGTCACACCTCTGCGGATTTCCAGCCTCCCACTGCACATTTCTGCTCCTCTGATTCTTCCTTCAGTGAGTGGGGGACTGCAAAGGGGCTTCTTCTGGACATTTCTCCCTCAAAGGCAAGCTTGTCCCTTAACAGTCAATATTTCAAATTCCTTTAGCTCCGATCTGCATACCTCAATGGCTTTGAAACGTGCAGGAGCTCTGTAGCGCTAAGCATTGGCTTAGCTGGGCGTCCAGGAGTCTTTGAATCATGGGGTTCCTCAGAACTTTCCATCTACACCCAAATACATAGCTCACATCATTGCTACCCAAATTGTTTTGCAATCTCCATGCGAAGGTAAATCACACCCACAGCAGTGGGTGCGTTGTAAACTGAAACACATAGTGAGAATCTCTTGGTCAGAGGAAATTCCAAAAAAAATCTTCTAGCCGCTCTCACTTCATCAGTACGTCTTACACCCCACAAAGCTCTTTATAAAAATGTTCTTTTTTTCTCTCCCCCAAAACTGAGGTTCTCAGACTCTTGCAAAAAGAGAGATCTGGGACTGCAGATCAGCAACTGGAATTAGCAAGAACCAGTTCTGACACATGCAAAACATTGTGAGATAAGCGTGTTCACGTCTCCGCTTACACAAAGCGCTTGCCCGTGCCACCTCTCACCCCTGTGCGGCTTTGAGGACATGGTTTTACCACAGTAATACCACGGGAGCGGAGCGGTCGGTGCGTGATGATCAGGGACCAAATACGAGGAGGGAACATCTTACGTAAAATCACAGGTAACACAGACCAGTACATCAGGCCGCAAGGCCCCTCCTAAGAGGGAAAAGAAAAGGTCTGCAACGTGCTGGTGATCAGATCCCCACCAGCAGCGATGCCTGGACCTGGGGCACGGACACACAGGCCATGCTTCCAGATCGCCATTCACACAGAGCCAAACTGGTGCCACTGGAGCAACAATTTGATTAATTCCCAGCGCGGGTAATCCACCCTCGATAACACAGGGCTGATGACACCCGTACAGCCAGACTGGGGAAGTCCCGTGTCAGGAAGCTGTGAGTGACACGCTCCTGGAGGTGGCTTCTGTGGGGACTTCAGTCAGGGCTGACCGACTGACAGCTCCAGGGCTGGAGCTGACACACGAGCCGTTTATCTGCTTTCCCAGAAAGGCCGGTCCGTCCGTGGGCTGATGACAGATGGCAGTGCATGGGGAGATGGAGGAGAGACTGCAAACCTGGGCCTACATCGAGTCACGCACAGTGCCATGTAAATACAGCTGCGGTGGTTTGGGTCCCTGACACTTGAGGCCTCAGCATGACAAGGAACTGCTGCTTGTTCTGGGCCAAAAGGAATGGCGAGAGAAATGCTACGAGGACTACTCAGCCCTTTGCCAGCTCTGCTCCCCAGCTGTTGGCTGAGCAGCGTGAAACGTAGCAGACAAGTCTACACCAGTCCCTGTAAAATGAAATGTTACTGGTTGAAGAACAGGAAGTCCTCAAGACACGGAGCGCAGGATGATGGCGCACGACACGGCAAGCGTGGAGGCTGTGGATCTGTGGACGTCTCTCGCCAGCACAATGCCTCCCGTCCCCCCACACCCTTCCTTTTGTGCCGGCACTGGTTCCTCTCAAAACACCCCAGGTTATTTTGGTGAAACATCTAGGGGGCAACGTAACAAGCTAGATCAGAAAGCTATTCCTAGCCACCATAGCTCCATTTCTGGACAAATTCTTTTCAAACTGGCTACGTTGCTGATCCAGCTTACCCTTCCCAAAGGAGAAGGGACACAATTCAGCGCAGAGATGGAGGGGACTTTCACACTTCTGTTGAGGAAGTGTGCTCCCTCATCTGCCAGTTTGTTTCCAAAATGATGGGGCATCTTCTGGAATGCAAATGGCTGTGGAGAGCCCCTTCCCACCCGTTACTCCTGCCCAAGAATTCGTCTCTGATTGGGACTTGCGCTGCACACCACACCTCCTCTCCGAGTGAGAGAGGCTTTTATGGCTGGATGCATCTGCAAAGACGAGGGCAGACACTCCCCTGGTATTTGTTCCTCACCTGGGTGTGCGTCTGCATGTGAACTCTTAGGCAGGCAGGTGTATGTATGTGAGCGTGTGTTTATTAGCACTAAAAAATGCATTTGTCAAAATCTCTAGAGTTAAAAAACAGTCATTACATAATTACATTAAACAATTACCCAACTGATTCATCAGTTAGAGGCTCACCAACAACACCTGAAACCCATCCCAGCCACTTAATGAGGCAGAAGGTGGCACAAACAAAAACGACTCCCAGAACGTCCTGGAGGTTAATGGCCCTGTGCTCCGTCCACGGCAGAGAAGCCGCTTTCTGTTCCTGGCTGCTCACATCTGGGCGCTGATGGCTTCTGGCCATTATCTGCTCTGAGCTGCTGGTTTAAGGTGTTTTGATGTAGAGATATTCCACAGAAGTGACCCTTCAGGTCAGTACCGTGTGGTTAGGCTCTCACCTGAGATGCCTGTGCCGCCTGACTTCAGTCCCTTCATGACAGCATACACTTAGACCTCATTTCTCAAGTAATACAGTTAGCAACAAACAGCTTCTCTGGCAACCTTTGAAACACTTCGTTGGCACTTCCTTCTGCTCAACAGGGTCCACGAGCGTAATGAATATGCAGAACACATAAAACTCCACGAAACAGCCTGCTCCGAGTCTCCAGAAAAGATCTGTGTGTTATTACCGGAGCATTGATCTGTAACGCTGTAGTTAAAGGCTGCACAGGAGAGCTCACAAACAAGGACAGAATGCAGTTGGGGAAGAAAGTTTAATTTTGCTGTCCGCTGCCTTACAAGTGGGTAGCCATGCAACACTAGTATCTTTTAAAAAGGAGTCTCTGGGTTCCTTCAAAACAAAAAATAAAGGGGAAAACTCACCACTGTGCTTTCATACGCTACTGGAAAGCGCCGTGTCCTATAGAGAGCACCAGTGCTGCTGTAGTCTAGGCCCACAGTAAAATAATTTGGCTAGAAGGGCTCAGTGGGTGAGCCTCTGAGTTGCACTGGGACCCCGTGAGACAAAACCGCTCTCAGAGGTGAAAGCCACTGCTGCAGACAGAGTTATACCAGCAAATCTCTGCTTATAACATTCACCTTGCTACCAGCTGTGCTGAGACAATGTCGGTGAATCCGTGCTGAGAGGGCCCCACCAGTAGAGCAACCAACCACGTAGCTGATGCCACCAAGTAACTAACCCGAGTCACCTTGGCTGGTAAGGTCTTGCTATGCGGTAGCGTCCCATTGCTGAGCCTGCAACCAGAGCTGCCATCAAGCAAGGACCCTTCTCATGACAGCCAGCAGCCCGCTGCGCCGGGGCGCGTGCTGGCAGGGGCCAGTGTGCGGCGGCCCAGGAAGTACTTGTCAAGGTCTGTGTGCACATCCTTCAGCGTGGACAGGAAATTCAGCTCTACCTCCACNTAAGGTCTTGCTATGCGGTAGCGTCCCATTGCTGAGCCTGCAACCAGAGCTGCCATCAAGCAAGGACCCTTCTCATGACAGCCAGCAGCCCGCTGCGCCGGGGCGCGTGCTGGCAGGGGCCAGTGTGCGGCGGCCCAGGAAGTACTTGTCAAGGTCTGTGTGCACATCCTTCAGCGTGGACAGGAAATTCAGCTTTACCTCCACGGGAGGTGCCTGTGCCCCAGCCAGCCGTGTGATCAGGTAGAAAGGCTTGGTCAGAGTGACTCTGGGGGAGAGAAAGGCCCTGGAGGGATGGCTCTCTCCAGAGAGCCAATCTTACGCTGTTTGCTGTATCAGAGGCAGACAGAGTCCCTGCTCAGGAAGCAGAGCGAATGCAATGCAAGCAAATACAGTTCAAAATTAGTGCTTCCAGTGATCACACCACCATTCCCAGCATGCACGGGCTGGGAGCAGAAATGATCTGCCTGAGGTTCCCCCGTTGCCCCAGGCCCAATCCTTACCCCAAGGCACGTAAGTGGGGTATTGAACAGAGATGACCTAAGTTTTCTGCAGCCAAGTATCCCTGCAGGAATTGTGGTGCCCGTACCACACCGAGGGATCCCCAGCCCAGCACGCCAGGGACGCTGCCCCTTGTTCCCAACCACCGCTTGCCCTTGTTGATGCCGGCATGGAAAAACAGGATGGTGCATGCACCACCCGTGGGGACGGTAACACCAGGCAGCATGGCTCAGGAACAGAGTGTGCATTGCGGGGCTCCTGGCCCCCAGCAGAGTATCGTCAGGAAACCGGGGGTGCTGCGCCGGGGGCCCTGGATGCCATCCATCCCTTTCCTCCCCAGCCTGCCCACGGTGTCGGCACCTCGGATGCAAGGGAAGAGCGCCCAATCCCAAAGCCCTGACCGCGGGCGTTTGCCAGCACCAGCGCCCTACGTGCTGAGGCAGCCAGGCCCCCTCAAGCCGGTCTGTGTCGTGACAACGAGACGTGTCGCGACCAGGGGGCGTGTTGCGAGCACGGCTCGCAGAGCCCCACCAGCGGCCGGGCCGGGCCGTGCCGAGGCACCCG
>VZSC01003560.1:0-36934 GCA_013398225.1 Steatornis caripensis | reverse complement strand
GCAGCGCGGTGCCTGCCTCCGGGGCGAAGGTGGGGGTGCTCGGTCGGAGCCGGCTCGGACGGGAGCGGGAAGCGGTGCTGTCCCTGGGAGCCTTGCCCTGAGCCGTGTGTCGCCTTGCAGGGGCCTGGAGCCATGGCTGAGCACATGATGATGTCCATGAGCCACGGTGGCACCGGGCTGCAGAGCTACCGCATGGGGGTGAGCGGGATGCAGGGACCCCCGCAGCACGGGCAGCATGTGCTGAGGACGCTGCCCGCCGCCGGTCAGATGATGCCCTACGCAGGGGCTGGTATGGATGGTGCGATGAGGCCGCGACCCAGCCTCAGCGGACAGATGAGCCACCACCAGATGCAGAACGCGATGATGTTCAATGGCCCAAGTCAGCAGCAGCAGTACATGGGGCCGGTGGGCACCCAGCAGCTAATGGCGAGCATGCACCTACAAAAACTCAACACCCAATACCAGGGTCACCCGCTGGGAATGAGCAACGGGCCCATGGGCGTTAGTGCTCAGCAGTACAGAGTGGGGCCAAGCCAGCACCCAGGCATGCAGCACATGCCCTCACCGGCGCTGACCTTGAACGTTATGGACACTGATCTCATAGATGAGGAGGTCTTGACATCCCTTGTCCTGGAACTGGGGTTGGACCGGATTCAGGAGCTGCCAGAGCTATTCCTGGGACAGAACGAGTTCGACTTCATTTCAGACTTTGTTAGCAAACAGCAACCCAGTGCCATCAGCTGTTGAGGGGCTTTGAGCTCCTCCTTGTGTCTTGGTGGCTTTGAGTTTGTTTCTAACTTCCTTCTCCACCTGCCATCCTCCTCCTTTCCCCTTCCTTGCCCTGCCCTGGATTCCTGACCTCCCCAAAGAGACAATCATCGGACACTGGCTTGCAATGGATTGCTTTTCTCTTCTGTGTGGTTTTTCATTTGGGAGTTCCCGGGGAGAGGGTGTGTACCCCAAACAGAGCAGATCAAGAGCTCTTGCTGTAGAGCTGCCTCTAAACAGCATTAACAGGATTTCTGGCTTAAGTAGAAATAATGGACTTATGACTTTCCACAACTAGGCTCGGAGCGCAGGAAGCAGTGGGCAGCTGGCAGCCCTGCTGGTAGCTGGATTTGCTCAAGGATTCTGCAGTGCCAGCGAAATTAAAGGATCCCCTGAGAGAGGATTGTCTCCTGGTGCGTGGTTTGAACCAGCTTCCCTTTACAAACATGGGTGGGGTTGGGAATTTGTTGGGACTTTTTACTGTGACAGTAAGGAGGTCTCCAGTCTTGTCTGTTCAGCTCGGGAAGGGGACACTTCCCCTGCAGCGAAGTGGCTCAGGAAATAAAGTATGCCTTGGGGAAGGGTGTGCATGTGTGCCGAAATGTTCATCTCTGTGGAACTTGGGATCTCTGAGCCGTACAGCTAATCAACTGGAAAATTTAGAGTGTTTGAGGTTGATTCAGGCATAAATAAGGCTTAAAGCTGCAGTCTAGCTCCACTTTTTTCCACCTCTGAAACCAAATAAAGACCATGTAACTGTATATTCCAGAGCTAATCTTATTTATTTTTCCTATGATTATTTATTTGAAAGGGCTTCTTTTGTTATTTGGCTTTGGGACTGCTGGGAAGGATGCATGGAGAGTACTGCAGCTTTAAGATGCTGGCTTCAAAAAAAACAGGAGAGCCTGGGCTGGTTTCCCAGCTGCTCTGCAGACAGTCACTTCAGCCCCAGATCTTTATGCTGAACGCACAGGCCTGTGAATCCAACACCTTTCTGAACGTGATAAAGCTGATTCGATTTCGAATTCCCTTACTCGGAAAAGGTTAAATGTAAAAGCTAGCGGGGTTTTGTTTCTTCTGTCTCGTGTTTCCAGGCTCTGTGGAAAGCTCCTGCTAACTCCGGGTTGCTGCTGCCCCCTGCTGCTGCCAGCTCCTGGCAGCTGTCGCTCAACAACAAAGTGGGACTGTACAGACGAATTTGCAAATAAAAGCTGAAATATCTCCAGTGTGCATTTGTTTAGTGTTTGTCTCTGGCCCAGGCGCAGTGCGGTGTCGGGTGCTGGGGAGAAGTGGTTTCTTCTCTCCTGCTGGTGGGCTGCGGATCCGGTTGCCGGTGTCCCCCACCTGACACCGAAGTCGTAAGGACTGCGCTTCCAGTTTAGNTGCAGAACGCGATGATGTTCAATGGCCCAAGTCAGCAGCAGCAGTACATGGGGCCGGTGGGCACCCAGCAGCTAATGGCGAGCATGCACCTACAAAAACTCAACACCCAATACCAGGGTCACCC
Source organism: Steatornis caripensis (assembly GCA_013398225.1). Classification (NCBI taxonomy): domain Eukaryota; kingdom Metazoa; phylum Chordata; class Aves; order Caprimulgiformes; family Steatornithidae; genus Steatornis; species Steatornis caripensis. The sequence continues at coordinate 34,659 of VZSC01003560.1, read as the reverse complement.
GCTGGGAATGAGCAACGGGCCCATGGGCGTTAGTGCTCAGCAGTACAGAGTGGGGCCAAGCCAGCACCCAGGCATGCAGCACATGCCCTCACCGGCGCTGACCTTGAACGTTATGGACACTGATCTCATAGATGAGGAGGTCTTGACATCCCTTGTCCTGGAACTGGGGTTGGACCGGATTCAGGAGCTGCCAGAGCTATTCCTGGGACAGAACGAGTTCGACTTCATTTCAGACTTTGTTAGCAAACAGCAACCCAGTGCCATCAGCTGTTGAGGGGCTTTGAGCTCCTCCTTGTGTCTTGGTGGCTTTGAGTTTGTTTCTAACTTCCTTCTCCACCTGCCATCCTCCTCCTTTCCCCTTCCTTGCCCTGCCCTGGATTCCTGACCTCCCCAAAGAGACAATCATCGGACACTGGCTTGCAATGGATTGCTTTTCTCTTCTGTGTGGTTTTTCATTTGGGAGTTCCCGGGGAGAGGGTGTGTACCCCAAACAGAGCAGATCAAGAGCTCTTGCTGTAGAGCTGCCTCTAAACAGCATTAACAGGATTTCTGGCTTAAGTAGAAATAATGGACTTATGACTTTCCACAACTAGGCTCGGAGCGCAGGAAGCAGTGGGCAGCTGGCAGCCCTGCTGGTAGCTGGATTTGCTCAAGGATTCTGCAGTGCCAGCGAAATTAAAGGATCCCCTGAGAGAGGATTGTCTCCTGGTGCGTGGTTTGAACCAGCTTCCCTTTACAAACATGGGTGGGGTTGGGAATTTGTTGGGACTTTTTACTGTGACAGTAAGGAGGTCTCCAGTCTTGTCTGTTCAGCTCGGGAAGGGGACACTTCCCCTGCAGCGAAGTGGCTCAGGAAATAAAGTATGCCTTGGGGAAGGGTGTGCATGTGTGCCGAAATGTTCATCTCTGTGGAACTTGGGATCTCTGAGCCGTACAGCTAATCAACTGGAAAATTTAGAGTGTTTGAGGTTGATTCAGGAATAAGGCTTAAAGCTGCAGTCTAGCTCCACTTTTTTCCACCTCTGAAACCAAATAAAGACCATGTAACTGTATATTCCAGAGCTAATCTTATTTATTTTTCCTATGATTATTTATTTGAAAGGGCTTCTTTTGTTATTTGGCTTTGGGACTGCTGGGAAGGATGCATGGAGAGTACTGCAGCTTTAAGATGCTGGCTTCAAAAAAAACAGGAGAGCCTGGGCTGGTTTCCCAGCTGCTCTGCAGACAGTCACTTCAGCCCCAGATCTTTATGCTGAACGCATAGGCCTGTGAATCCAACACCTTTCTGAACGTGATAAAGCTGATTCGATTTCGAATTCCCTTACTCGGAAAAGGTTAAATGTAAAAGCTAGCGGGGTTTTGTTTCTTCTGTCTCGTGTTTCCAGGCTCTGTGGAAAGCTCCTGCTAACTCCGGGTTGCTGCTGCCCCCTGCTGCTGCCAGCTCCTGGCAGCTGTCGCTCAACAACAAAGTGGGACTGTACAGACGAATTTGCAAATAAAAGCTGAAATATCTCCAGTGTGCATTTGTTTAGTGTTTGTCTCTGGCCCAGGCGCAGTGCGGTGTCGGGTGCTGGGGAGAAGTGGTTTCTTCTCTCCTGCTGGTGGGCTGCGGATCCGGTTGCCGGTGTCCCCCACCTGACACCGAAGTCGTAAGGACTGCGCTTCCAGTTTAGTGTTTGGACCAAGTCAATCCTCAAAGTGCGGCTGAGAGGATAAGATGCTCCTTCGCTGTACTGAGGGCAAATTCCTGAGGTGGCTGGCGCTGCCCTGTTGCAGAGCGGCTGCTGTTGCTCGCAGCCCTGCTGCTGGCTGACCCAAGGCGCTCGACAGTCGGGGGCAACTCCGTACACTTCATTCAGACTGAGTGCGGCTCTGACAGCTGGGTTGCAGCCCTGCTAGGAGCTCTCTGCTGTAGTTTTCTGTACCACAAATGCTCTAAAAATCAAGACAGCCTTTGATCTCCTGCTCTCCTAGAGCTTAGATTTTTCTTTTTAAAGTGTTCCCAGCCTGTCCTTTTGCAGAGTTCAGGAAAACTCCCGTGTGTCCCTTTCCTGCTGTGTAGCAATGGGGCTGTGATGCTGGTAGTGGAGTGGCTGGATCACTTTGACCACACTTCGGATTGCCTGTTGGTGTCCCTTGTTCCTTGCAGAACTCAAGAGCAATTGTTAAAAGTTCCATCCTGTCCTCTCGGTGGTTATGCCTGTGCAAGCTGGTCAAAAAGTAAATGGCAGGGCTCGTGTTGCAGGTGGGAGAGCCCTGCTTGGGCTGTCAGCTCTGCGGTTTTGGGCTGTTTTGGGACCTGGAAGAGCTTTGCTTTCGCTGTGCATCTGCAGAACAGCAGATGGCTTTGCCAGCAGGTTGTTGGTAAGCAGCAAGGAGCTGGCAACTGGATTTACTCCTCAGAGTAAAAGTAGCTGAAACTCAAAATAAACAGGCATGTTCGAGGCTGTCAGTTGTGGGTGGGGGGTGCAGGCTGTGGGCCACACCATTGTGGCCTACGGTGTCCCAGCTACAAGCAGGGAGCTATGTCCAGCCCCCAGATGCAGGATTGTCAACTTCAGCAATTTCTGCAGAGGTTTCCCAGGAACAGAACATGCTTCTCTGTGAGAAGCAGAGGAACATGTCCATACATTCTCTTGGAGGGCTATGCGGTGCACTGGGAAGGGGGCTGTTGATCTAAGTTGGAGCGGGGGAGCTGATATTACCAGAGACGTGGAGTGACTGGGGCGGGGAGCAGTCAGGATTTTCCTGGGAGCCTGTCCTATCTGGCCCAGTTGAGGTTATTTCAATGTCAGCTTTCATACAAATGCAAACTTCAGAGCAGGAATGAACTCCTCGGGTGTGTTACCTCTTCATTTTTCCCAAAAGATACTGTTACTTATGGTCAGCCGCTATGATTTCCTAGATAACCCAGGCCAAAAACACTTATAATTTCTGCTAAGAGCCTATTGCTTCTGGCTGGGTTAGACTGGATGAGTCCAACGATCACCTCCTTTCTAATGCCTTCTTGGTTTAGGTGCAGTTTGGACCACCTCCCTTCGTGCTGCCTGCTTTGAATGCCTTGCATTAGGTTCGCAGGACTTGCCGCAGCAGTCGGAGCTGCAGCTTTGGCAGCTCTAGTTCTCCCTCTGCACTCAGCTTTACAGTGCAGCCTGCCCGTCTGGGTCCCCTGGCAGGGTGGCTGGCACCACGCGGTGAGCAGAGGTGCCAGGTGGCACAGTGGGGTGACCCAGCTACCTGGGTATGCAGATGAGTTTCTCAAAGTCATCTGAGATCACCAAAAATATGAACTCTGCTTTCCCCATCTAGCTGCCACTGACCTCCTCCTCCAGCAGCAGGCAGGAGGGCAGCGGGGTGATGCTCCAAAGCACTGGTATCTGTAGGGGGCTGACAGGCGCCCTGCAAACAGTCGCTGAATGACAGTGCCAATCGGCTTGGGGGCTTTGAGGACGTCAGTCATCAGTCTCATGTGGAGAGTTTGTGGTTGCAGACAGCTGCTGGGAAGCACCTCTCCTCTGAGACACCGGGAGTCTGTTTTCTGTGTTGGGGAAGAAGGTAGGTTCTTCAGCCCCACTGCCTAGTCCAGGTGGGATGGCTGGGACACAACCACGCTGTGCCTTCACCTAGGCTGGATCCTCTGTTACACTCCAAATAGATCTTGTAGCTGTTCTAGTGAAGACCACGTCCTGAGGCAGCCTCTGGGAGCACGTGAGTGTGAAAGTACAGAAAGACAAAGGCATTTCCCTGCATCCCTGCCTTTGACCACGCGTGCTCCCGAGGTGATGAAGTTTTCTGATAGTGCCCAGTGATTCAGAGTAGCAAAGATGAAAGTCCAGTGCAGAGAGCTGGTGAAGGATCTGCTAATAGTGAGTGACTGGGCAATAAGATGAGCAATGGCTGGTAAATATGAAATGATGGGTGTAGGGTTGATCTTTCTTGACTTCACACACAGTGCTGGGCTCTAAACTAGCTACAGCCACTCAGAAAATCTTAGCATTACAACAAACGTTCCTCTGAAAAATCTCAGCTTGCTGTTCGGGAGGAGCCAGACAGGCAAACGGGAGGTTAGAAATCATTAGGAGAGGAATAGCAAGCAGAATCAAACAGTGGATGCCCTATGGTATCAATCCACGGTTCAGCTGCATCCTGTGCACTGCTCACACTAGTGAATTGTCAAAAATTCTGGTCTGTTCATCAGAAAAATGATAGCCTAAAACTAGAGAAACTGTAGAGAAAGAGGAAACAACTGAGGCAGAGTAATGTTTCTCAAAAGAAGCCACAAAATAGACTGGGACTGCTCAGTCAGGAAGAAGGCTGGGTAACAGAGGTTTATTAAGCAAGTGAAAGGGGAAGGTGACCAGGGAGTTACTTTCCTCAGGTGCAATGGGAGATATCTGTTGATCTCTGCAAACTTAGATGGCATGGGTCAGGTTCAAACCCAAGTGAACAGAGGTATCTCTGCATGCAACATGTAGCTCAAACAGTGAGGCTCCTTCTGGCAGCGTGGGAGGTACATGAACACTTGTTGGGGTACAGGAACTCTTCTGTGTGACCAAACAGCCAGTTGACTGTCACGAACTGCGAAGAGCGGACCAGAGAACACCGCAGAGGCCATCGCTGTATAGCGCTGTATGTCTGCGCGGCGCACTTCCAACTTGCACACTGTGTGCTGCCCTTGTCCTACCGTCTTCCTGGCTCAGAGAGGTCGGGGTGGAAATTGAAAAGGTTCAGAGAAGGGCAACCAGAATGATCAAAGTTGTGGGGCAGCCTCTGTGTGAGGGCCCACTGACCACAGCTCTTCAGAAAGTATCTGAGAAGGAATGCAGTTGTTCACTCTTCTTTCCATGCGAGCAATAAGGCATTGAAGGAGAATGGCAAGTTGCAGGTTCAAAGCAAATTTAAGGAGATGGGTTTTTCTACAGTGTTGAGCTGTGGGACTCTCCTCCACAAGATGTCATGGATATGTGAGGTTGCTGAGGGTTTAAGGGATGACCAGACAAGTTCCTGGAAGATAAATCCGTGAAGGGTCTGTAAGCACATAAAAATTATGTCTGGCTTAGGAGGTTGCAAGAGCAACAGAGTTAAGGGCTGGAAAACTGGCCAGGCACACAGTATCATGCATGCATGTCTTGTGCTTGTGTTCTGCTGAAGGCACCTACTGAGGACAATGTCGGAGGCATGATATGAAACAGTCAGGTCTTTTGGCCTGACCCAGGACACCTCTTACGCGGCAGGGTGTGATAGGTGCTGAGACACATGGCTTCGAAGAGCAGACAGACAAAAGACCTGGAGAAAAAAAATCCATCCTAATGAAAAGATCCTGTTTCTGAGTCAGGAAGTCTTTGATTCAGGAAGTCTTTGAGCCACAGATCAGTGTGGAGAGTGAACGTGGGAAGGACTATGGCAAGTGTGCCAGCATCCCCTCTGCCCGAGGCACTGCTGTCAGTCACGGGTTGAGGTGGTGCTGTGCGCCCAGGAACCTGTGGTCTGACCAAGCCTGGAGGTTACCCATCTGCATGTGTACCCGCTCTCACTGGCCATAACTGGAAATTTAGGGATGAGCCAGAATAACACTACCAAAAAGACAAAGTCCCATTTGCAGCCAAAGGGATGGAGAACATCAAGTGAGAACTGCCAGGGAAAGTCAAGCCAAAAGCCCATTTAGCCCGACCTTCTCTCTGGGATTGGGAAGTCAGGGAGGCAGTTTGAGAAATCAAATGATTGTATATGGTCCTTCTCACGATGCTCCTTCACGACTTTCAGAAGGTAGTGGTCCAAGGAGTTCTGAGCCACAGGTTATGTTTTTACCATGTTAAATACCCTGCTACGGACCTACCCACCCTATACCTACAATCACTTCTTAATTCATAGGTACATTTTCCTTCAGCAAGATCTTGTGCCAATGAAATCCTCAAGTGAGTTACGAAGATGTAATCAAGCTTTTCGTAAGAAGCTTAAGCTCTGTAAGCTCCTCTTCATTTTAAACCTGCCACCCGCTCACTTTGCTGGGTGTCCCCTAATTTCCAATCATTTCTTGGTCACCTTCTCCACACCAATAACGATTTTATAGCTCCTGGGGTGTTCCCTCCTGAGCCTCTCCCCATTCAAGAATCACTTTGTGTTGTAGATTGTCATGATTATCTTTTTCTGTCCTGTCTCTAATTTTATGGGATGGCGGAGGGAACAGCGCTTGTTTAAGCCGTAGATGTGTCATAGATTTCTCCAGTGCTATAATTAGGTCTGGCTGTTCTATATTTCAAACATTCATCACAGAACCACAGAGAGATTTAAACCGGAAGAGCCCTCCAATCTCCTGCTCCAAGCAGGACTGCATTCAAAGGTAGGGCAGGCTGCTCAGGGCCTTGTCCAGTCAAGTTTTTAAAACCTCAGAGGATGGGATTTCTCCAGACCCTTGTTTCAGTGCTGCACTGCTCTCATTTCTTTCCTAATTTCTCCTTTTCCAGTTGGTTGCTGTGGCTGGCACAGGCACTGACCTAATGTTTTCAGAGCTCTGTATGCAGGGACTCCGGGTATCTCTCCCAAGGGATAATACCACATTTGTAGCCACCTCTGCGCGTACTGGCAGGGTTCTCTCTCCTATAAGCACCCTTGGCCTGGGAGATGGCGGATGGCCACCTCCACATCTAAAATACAAGTGCCATTGTTGCCCAAATACCCATGTTCCTGAATACTGCACCCCGGCACTATCCCTTGGTTCTCACACCAGCTCAGACAGGGACATCCTCGGTAGAGTCGCTCTCCCATCCACACGGCAGCTGCCAGCTTGCACCGACTGATGCCACCATACCATGAGACATTCCTCCCTCTTTGCTGCTCATGAGGTGGTACAATACTGTTTCCTCCCCGAGCCTCCCATCAGTGAGTCTTCCTCCTTGCACCCCTCCACGCTGACCACATCGGCTTTAGGAGCCAGTGCTCTGCCTGTGAGATCCTGGATGGATTCCATCATATGACATGTATTCAAGGGACAAGCAATCACACCTGTGACATTCATGATGACACTCCCCTGAGCTCAAGGCTGGATTTAATTTTAGTTTTAGGGCTCTGTTTCTTCATCATTCTTTTAAACCCTCTGTCACTGGGTTTGCATTGGCCTCAGAAGTTTGGAGTGAGGAGTCCCATCTGCTCCTCTTCTTCATGCTGCCAGGCTTCTTCATCTTGGGAACTCACAGTTTCTGCATCCTTCTCCCCTCAAGTATTTAGAAAAAGCTGTTTGAGTTTTATTGATCACAAAATAGCAAGAGTAAGCTTTGCTCTGCCTCTCTGCAGCACATTTCTGGGGGCACTTTGCTTCTACTGAAGACAGCCAGGATGAGAATACAATTTGCTCTTGAGACATCTTGACTTTGCTTGTGAGTCCACTGGACTACTAGAGGAGTGAGGAGGAAAGAGGATTTTACAATTTGGGTCATCTTCAAACTCCAAAATGCTGTTACTAAGAAATATTCAGTCAAATAGTTTTCATATTCTTGGCTACAGGAGAACTGTCTCAGATATGGTTTTCTCCCCTAGAAACACTGTAAATGCTTCTAGTCAAATACTGATGTCTTGTTAAAACTATGGCTGTGCCTGATGTCATCCTGTGCAGTTCCCAAACCAAATCACAGCACTTGCCTCAAAAGACAAGCTGGGTGCTAAGGACACCCGCATGCAGACAATGGCACCGCACCTGCAGTAGGGTTTAATGCAATGCTCTGCACGTGAGCTCCAGTGCTGTCTTACAGGTAAGTCCCTCCTCATCCCAGCTCTCCTCCTGGGGTATATGACAACTGACAGAGGCAGGGGCAGGTATCAGCTGTGGGGCTGGTGCCTCCAGAGGAAGGTATTACCCCACCACCTCCAGCTCCATCAGCACTGTGTTTGCGCAGCACTGAGACTCTTGATTACTGCCTGTTAGCACAGGCTCCCTAACAATAGCCTTGCCTCACTGCGCTGCCAAGGAACAAGACCAATTTGGATAAAAGAAGCCAATGGCAAAAATTTGACCAAGACCCTCACAGCTGCCACAACGGGGCAGAATCACTTTGGCTTGGTGTGGGATTGCAGCCTGTCCCCGGGAACCAAGCAGGGCATCCCGTGTACCAGGTACTTTTATTGCTCACGGCAGAAACTAGAGTTAAGCCTGGATATGTGAATGCCAGAAACATCTGTATTGTTCCCTCTTCTGGCTCCTCAGGTCACAAGCACCTGCTGATGAGGATATCTCTGAGATACATGGTGTTACCTGCCTGAGACAAGCAGAGTCAATGACCTCTTCCAAGGTATAGATCAAACCAGTTCCCGAGTCCCTTAGCAGCTCCAGAAGTCCTCTTTTGGCATGTCCTACTTTAGCCATGTAGTCCATGCACCACTGAATATCAGCTATCTATCTCCTCCCTGGTGCTGAGGCTGGAAGGAGGTTAAGAAATTCCTGCTCCCAGATCCCCCCGTGCTCCATCCCTGATGCAGAAGCTCCCGGAGAGGAGCCAGGAGGTGCTCTCTGTCCTACTCCTGATGCTGCTCAGTCAGTATAAGTGAAGCCACACAAACTTTGGGCTGCTTGTCAGAGAGACACGGCAGTCGAAACACATTGAATCCAGCCTGACTTTCTCTTTGCAAATTATTTAGGATCAGCTCAGAAGTCCCAAATCTTTATCTGTAACCAAACTTGCTGAGCAGCAGTTTCGTGTCACAGTGAGGTTCCAGCACAGCTCACGCTGAGCTTTGCAAACCAGCAAGGGGAACCAAGGGAGCTAAAGCTGGTCCAACACTGTGGCCTGCAGCACACTCCCACCTGCAGCCATAGACACTGCTACTAACAAGTTATAACTCCTTTTCATCTTACTTTGTAATGTCACTTTCTTTCCAGAATACACTGGACCAGGTAAGATATTTCCCTCTGTAAGCAGAGCTTGCTTTCTGATCCGTCATGCGTGTTCTCCAATGTGTGCTTAGAACGGAGCATCACCATGGCACCTCCCTGCAAGTGAGGAGAGGGAGCAGGGTTAGAGTCTAGGGAACGGGTGGTGGTGTTGCCGGGGTGTTCCCAGTCCCGCTGCTGGTGCTCACCTTCTCCCCTGCCCCCAGAGCCCCAGAGTCTGTGCCTAGGGTTCAGACCAACAGTCAAAAATCAGTCTTGTAGGCGAAAAGTCTGATTGTTTGAAGGTAGATTCTACTGCAAATTCAAAGCAAGGCATGGGACAAAAATAAGTGCAATGCATGCAGCTCCTCTCCACAAAGTTAATGCCACATGCTTGCAGATTCATCCATACGCAGATCACAACAGATAGCCTGTAAGAAATAACAGCATTCCCAGAGCTGCAGGATGCGGCAGACATCAAGTCAAGTCTTACTTAGATTTCTGCGAAGAAGGAAGGTCTAAAAGATGATTTGGTAAACCTTAAAGTCTGTTGTTTGTAATTTCTCAACAGGGTTGTCAGAGACTAGGAGGAGCCTGTACTGCTGTTCAGATATCAGCAGTGCTCCTTTCCAGATGTGATTTAAGGTGCCTTTGGGGTCTGTCACATCTGGGTGTATAATTCTTACATGGATAAAAACGTACAAGTGGGAACCTGGAGTAAATGTATTACAGATCTCCTTAATACCTGCTAGATTGGACCTAAAAAACCTCATGGAAGGTGTTTTAGTCCAGGCAAGACTATCGAAAACACCAAGTGGACATCACAGTCCTGGACCAAGAAAAGTATTTTTTGTTCTGTGCGGTTAAAGATCTCTTCTAGTATATAAACCTCTTTGAGAGGGGCTTATATGCTGATTTCATATAACATTTGCCATGCACAAGGAACCGGCAGTCTTTATAGACTTATACAGCAAATCCATTGCAACACCAAATTTTCAAACATCAGCAATTTCAAACAGTATTTTCCATCCTAAATTTCCTAGTTTGTTTCTTAATTACATGGCTTTCCCAATAAGATAGCAGAAATGAAACCATGAGGGCAACATACCAACATGAACAAATGAGCAAAGTATCAGCAAATGAACAGATCCAGTTCTCTGCTAAGGAAACTGGAAAATTTCTTGTAATAAAATGATGAAATATCACTTTCTTTGGAAAGAAAAAAACTGACTGGTTTTGCACGTGTGCATTTGAGAATAATCCAGATTTCTCCACTAGCATATGAGACAATCACCTGCTTAGAATACAGGAGTTTTGTAGATACTTTACAGCCAAGGCACTAGAAATTCCCTAAAAACCCTCTTGCTGTGTATCATGCTCCCTGCTGGCTTGCACAGCAGGTACAGTGTCCTGGGTTACAGGGCTGGAATTGGCAATTCAGGCATTTCGATTCAGGCAGAGAAGAGACGGAGCCCTGGCAATCGCACACTGGTTTGACAAAGAAGCCACTTGCCTCATACAAAGGCTGTTCTGCATCTCAGGGGACAAGCCAGGTCCTTCTGTGGGCTTCAGCAAAACGACACAACAAGTGATCCAACTTCGAGAGAAAGGCTGATCCCAGGTCTCAGTCTGAAACTGCTGGCAGGCAACTTCAGAAGAAGCCTAAAGAAGCAAGAGTCCTTCACTTGGGTACAGGCAGCTGTGATCCTGGGAGGAAACAGCTTCGTGAATATTCACCAGCAAGAAATGCACATGAAAAACCCCCTATACCTGCTGGCCCTGCAATGACAGCTTTGGTGAAATGACTGTTCTTTTCCAGCTTAGGGAGATTTCTGAGAACTGCTATCATTCCTGCTTTGTTGATAGCTGTGGGAAGAAGAGCTGCAGTCCCACATGTCCTACACATGCTAAGTGCTGGGAGACCAGCGGGATAACAGATCTGGGATAGAGGCCTTCTTGGCTTCCTCCATAAGAGCCAAATCTTTAGAAGGGAGGGCTTGGGGCTTTCCAGGAAATGGCAGAATCAGGCCAGGGTGGTTTTGGACCCCCTTCTTGCTTGTTTAGAATAAGGCCATATCTGTCTGGTGCACTGGACTACGAGGGCTGGTGTGACCTACGCAGCACTGCCATGGCACTGGGTAAGGGTGAGAAAGCCGGAGGTGGTCTCAGATCTTATATTGGGCATACCCAGGAGCATCCTCCTCCAGCTGCAGTTACACACACCCAGCAGCAGCCTGGGGCTGATGATGTCTTTCCTCCTCCTCCTGACGCCTGCCATCAATGAGGGTGCTGTGTGTGAGGGATTCCCTCTACTCAGACACAGCACCGTGCTTAAACGCACCACATTCAAAAAGCAACCTGCTCCTTTCCTTTCCTCCTGCTGGCTGCCTCCGCGAGCCACCATAGTTGGGTTTAACCTGCAACACCAGCAGCGAGGCAAAGAACGAGGCAACAGGTCTGTCCCAGGGAAACAGTGTGAGAAATAGGTAACAATTCACCTCCTTGTTATTAATAATGAACCAAATGAAATTTGGAGTCACAAAAGTGCAGATTTGGCCCTTTGCAAAACACGGGCTCCCCAGGTAGGGACCAATCATCAGTAAAGAGCAATGTCCATGCGCGGCACGGGGAAGAGCTGGCACACATCTCGGACACAGCACAGAAAGTACTGCTGTGCCACCCAGGACTGGGGGCAAGGTGGGGTGCCCTCCTCCTCACCATCTCCATCAGTCTTTGCACAGAGAAGCAATGCCGTGGGGGAGCGGGGAAGCTCAGCTATAGCCTGCCGCAGGTCATCTGCCTGTCCCTGTGAATCCGAAGGAGCCAGCCCAGGGCTCAGCATACGGATACACGGATGAGGCTCTGAAAGCACCGGCTGCTTGCTTGCTGACTCGATGTTTCATCTCTCTTTCGGGTCAGCAGCTCTGTGTATTCTCAGGTCTCTGGATCGTGGGGAAGGACACCGAAGTCAAGAAGATCAATGCAGAGGGGCTGTGCATCACTGCCAGGCAGGCAGGCTGGAGTCTTTTGAGGATGCTGCTGTGGAGCACTCACGGGGTGTAGTCCAACTTTGCTGAACCCAAGCCCCTAGCACAGCAGGGATTCCCAGGAGCTTCCACATGTGCCTGCATGAATGGGGATTAGGGAAAGCAGCTCTCTGCCAAATCCGAGTGATATTCCAGAGACAAAGGACTAAGCCCATAGTAAAAGCTTTGTAAGTGACTGCTTTTGCAAGCATCTGATTGCAGCCTGATTCCCAGTTCAGCCTTTGCCCTGAAGGAGGGGGAAAGACGGGGGATCTGCACCTCAAGTCTTTGATAAAACACTGTTGATGAGCAAGCACGGTACGTTACTCTGTGGCCCACCTCTCTGCAGTATTTGAGTGCTGAGGGTCTCTTCTGGGGCATGTAGTTGTTTATGGCACATTACAACACTCATGATTTTCAGATGCTGGTTACAGTCTGCCGTTAGTTGCTTCATAATTGCTACACCAAGGTATGGACCAAGTCCTGCTTTTCCTGTTTCAACTGTAAATACAAAAGACAGTTGATTGCAGGGCATTATAAAGAGTTGAGAAAAGTTTTGACAAGTCAGCCAAGTCCTGTTATCACTTGTGCGTGTGCAACTCAGAAGCACTGGGACCTGCCAGTGTGCAGGGGGCTGTGCTGCATCCTGCAGCCTCCAGATGGAAGGTTCTTTCTTTTCCAGATTTGCCAGAAATATTCCTGAGTTCACATTTCCAGGGAATTCTGCAAGTTCAGCCTGCTACAAAAGTCCATGACCTGCTCATGACCACTGAAATACCACGGGGGTGAAGAGACCTCAATTTAACAGCTTTCCAATCTTCTCCCACACTGTTGGCTCTGAGCCACGTGTCCATCTTCACTACTTCAGCTGCGTTTGGTGCGTAGAGCCACACGGAAATCTGGCCCTCCCTGCATGGCTGGAGAGCTCACCCCATCCCTCTGCACAGCTCTTCCTTTCTCTGACAGCACCTAGACGAACATCAGAAGGGGACAGAGGGTTTTATTTCATTCTTTCGTTCTCGGCCGAACCCCTGTGTATTGTTTTGTTAGGCACACTGGTCCTCTGTGCCAGGCTACTAAGGGCCACAACCAAAAGCCACCACATCACTACAGGTGGGAAAATCTGGGTAATACTGTGGGGCGGTACGGTGAGCAGCGCCAAGAGCAAACCTTGTTTGCAAAGGGGGCACAGCTAGGTCAGGGAACGAGCAGTAGTTCTAATAATTGCACCTAGTCCTAGCTTCCTCGGAGTTTCTGGTAGGGTTTAAAAGAGGAGCTCAGCACTGCCCACAGAGGCACTGGCCTGCTGGAGCAAGACAGGGTGGGGGGGTAGGCAGAGTGCTGCCCAGCATCCCTACATGATTAAACTAGGTGAAATCCTAAGAAAGGTGTCTCATGGAGATGAGATTTGGAGGTGCCTATTTCTCTCCTTTGACAGGGAAGGAAATCTAGCTAAGCCTTGGAGGCTGTGTTTTAGACATCTCAGAGCAGACAAATCCCACCTTAAGTGTGTGCACACAGTGAACACTGCACCGTTCAGCAGCTTGGAAAGATACAGCTAAAACTGCTGCCGATTCCTGCCTGTCCACCGCAAGGACCATCCCCTTCGGACAAGTACAGCTGTTTCATGCATTAAAGGCACAACTGCCACAAATTACTAATTTCTCCTGCAAAGCCTTTGCAGCAATCCAGGGCTGTGAACAGCACTGACTGCACAGCCAAAGTGTTCAGGGCTGAATTAGATACTCGCTAGAGTTTGGTAACTNTAAAGGCACAACTGCCACAAATTACTAATTTCTCCTGCAAAGCCTTTGCAGCAATCCAGGGCTGTGAACAGCACTGACTGCACAGCCAAAGTGTTCAGGGCTGAATTAGATACTTGCTAGAGTTTGGTAACTTCAAAGAGTTATTAAAAACTGTCGGTGCTGTAGCATGTCCCCAGCAGATGGTCGGCAGGATCTGCTCTATTCACTCCTGTCTGAAGGATCTCAGGGTGAATTCAAGACAGCAGAAGAAAAGCTGCAAGAGTCCCTGCCCCCTTGCAAGAGAAGGCTCGCACTGCAAGCTGTTATAAATAGCCAGCTTCAGGAAAAGGCACTTTCCGTTCTGGTGTCAGTACGCTGTAAAGAATAAACAGCTTTCAGAGCTGAAAAAAGCCCTCCTTATCTTCTCAGTATGCAAAAACTCGCATCTGCCTCTGTATGCTCAGCAAGCTCAGGCATTCAGGACACGGCAGCCCGCGGGAGCCCCCTCGGCGGGGCATGGCGGCAGGAAGGGGACTCTGGTTCACGTCCTGCACAGAAATGTTTGCTGCAGTTTTTACAGGGCCACGGGCAGAAGGCAGGCTCGTTAACGCAGGATGTTCAATCGGTTCCCTCATTTCTGTACTGCTGACCTGGATTACATGGGATCCCAGAAGAACGACGAGGGGCTTGAGCGTGCTGGAATACTGCCCACAGTGTGAGGGCACGGCCTCTTGTTAAAGGACTTTACCACGGCTTCACAAATCACCCAAGCTGGACCACAGGCTGCAATACATAGTGTAGCAGGTGAAAAACAGACAGGTGAATTCTCTGTGGTTGTGAGAGTGGCAACAACAGAGCTCACAGCAAAGGCGAGGAGCTTGCAGCTTCTGCTCTGAGCCCAGGGCAGCTCGGCCCAGCAGCACCGCGTGGGAACTTCCTTAGGGACTCAGCTCAAGTCAAAGTAGCACCCAGATCTCTCCAGTAAGGACACGGTTTCTGGAATCCTGGCACTTTCTGAAAAGCACACCCTGTCTTTCCCTTTTGTCTTCATCCCTGGGAGCCCAGAACTATTTTGATGCCCAACGGAAAGGGTTTGGAAGTGGGAGAGGAGGGTTCTTCCGTCTGTAGGGTGGAAGGAGGCAAAGCCCTACCGGTAGCTGGGTCCGCTTCCACACCAGGGCCTTGAACTGGGCTCCTTGTAGTAGCCAGTGTAAAGCAGAGGAGGGTCGGGACGCGGTGCGAGGAGCCCTTCCTCCCCGTCCCAGCACGGCTGGCCCCAAACGAGCAGGGACGCTCGGGTGCTGCGGGTGCCACCAACAGCCGTGGTTACAGACCAGCGAAGGCAGAAGGGTCCCCAGCCCCCGGGCACCCAGGAACTCCCACGGGGCGCTGCTGCCCTCCGGTGGCACCGGGCGAGAGCCACAGCCACGGCTGCGGGCTGGGGGCTGCGGGCTGGGGGCTGGGGGCTGCGGGCGGTCCTGGGGCTCAGGCCACCGGCGTCATTTCTCAGGAGCTGGTGCTGACCCCTTCCTTCCCGCAGCCGTGCTGTTTGCTCCAGAGACGGAGGGATGCGTGGGCTGTGTGCAACGGCAGCGGCATCTTCGCATTTTGCACCCTCAGAAATCGGAGCGAGGAGCCAGGGCCCTGGAAATCCTCCTCCTCACCGACACAGAACATACTGTAAGCACTCCAGCGTTATGAGGATCTTCCCCAAAGCTATTTCTGTCACTTTAACTCCTTCTGCAAAACCCCATTTCTGCCCCACAAGCTCCCCACGTCCCATCTGCCCCCCTTCAGCGGAGCAGAGCTGATCCTGGTCCACCCATTAACTCTGCTCCTGCAGCAGCACTTCATGCATTGAGGACACCCCCACCAAACTGTTCAGCAGGCCAGGAAGTTACAAGTGCCTTCAGATGCTTTCTGTGCCCTGGATCCAGGGAAGCTGGACGTGCCAAGGAGTGCCAGCACGGACCAGCCACTACAGCAGCACAGGAATGGATTTGTGCACCTATTGTCAGAGAATGACGGTTTCTTATTGAGTCTAAATCAGAGCTTAGGTGACACAGGTCTCCTTTGGAGCTCTGCCACAGACGTGCTGTGAGGTCTCAGACAAATCATTTCATATCCACTCCATTCCAATTTCCTGTCTGCTCAACAAAGATGAGTCCATGCTTCACATGCAATCATTGTCTCTGTGCCCAGGTAACACAGGTATGAAGCGCACAATAACCCACGCTGCTGTACCCAGGAGCATCCTTCTCCAAAAATCTCTTCTGTGGCCACACACTGGAAGTGGGCTGTAGCACTGAGCTCTACAGACTCCCAAAATCCTGCATCACCTGGCAATACCGGTACGTACTGACCACATCCTCAGGGCAGATACACAGAAACAGACCAACTGCAGCAAACCTGACGTCTGCCAAATCCATTGTGCTGCCTGCATGAACAGCCACAACCAGCTGCTCTAGCCCGAAGCAGAAGCAATTTGCCATGAGACACATTTTTAGAGAGCCTGCGCTTTGATGTGTGCAGCATAGTGGCCCTTTGAAAACTGCTGAAAGCCTCTCTTGGATTAGCTTTTGCTCTCATTGTCATCCCATCCTTTTGCTAAGCATCCCCCAATAACTTCTTCAGCCATGAGCCGTAGGCCTTCCATAGGCCAATTCTGCGAATTGTTTTAAATCTCCATCAGATATCACCTTGTTCTTGGTACAAAACAAAATACAGATGCTGTTGAAAACTTTGTGGTTGACTAAGCTTTTCCAGCCTACTGTCCCAGCCCCAGGACTGGCAGCACACCGATACAGCTGTACTGCTCCAGGACCACACGTTCCTCTGGGCCTTCGAGCATCCCCCACCTTCCTGTCTGAAGCAAGTGCTGTTGTCCAGTTTGTGCAAGGTTTTCCAGTATCAGGAACTTTATTGACAGTAACAGTGAATTGTGATGTGTAAGAAAAGGTTTTGTCTCCTGCCGGCTCAGCTCTATCACGCCATTGTCGTATAGATGTTCCTGGTTTGCCAGCTATGGATAGCTGGGTCTTGCCCCTGGGTTACCATTGCCAGATACCATCTATAACCTTATTTTAAAACCGTCTCAGATGCTCAGCCCCTCGCAGCCTTTGATTTCCTGATCAACACTGCCGTAGCCTCTCCTGAAATAAGTCAGAGCCAACAATCTTCCTTTCTGCGTGGTGTGGAGACTGGTTATCGCTGTAAACACAGCGGGAACACAGAGGTCTCGCCAAGCCACACTGTGAGTTTGATGGAGGGAAACCGAGGCCTGGCTGAGTGCACAGGACGCTGGCTGCTACACAGGCAGCAAGGCAGCTCTGCTGACAGCTCCAGTCCCTGCTTTGTCCACACAGCCTCCAGGTCAGTTCCTTCCCAGGCTCCATTTCTAGAGACTCTCCAAGGATTTCGAGGCACTGTAGAAAATGAAGGCAATCTGTCAGGTCTCTGCAATGGCTTCCCATAGACACTCCTCTATACCAACATACGCCAGTGGTCAGACATGTTATCACCAGTGTCCTGTCCTCTGCATCCCATCAGCTACAGTCATCAAAGCGTGGGATCCTGGAAAGGGACTTCCCTGCAGAGCTCCAACACTGCTCTTTTCTTCTAGCATGGTCACGAGGATCCTCCAACTCAGAGCAGTACAGATATGGCACGTCATTTGAAGACACAGCAGAAACACAGGACATGATGAGGTAACATACCCAAGCAGGAATGAGTGCATGATGCCTAAAGAGGTTTCCAGGGCTTCCCAACCCCACTTTTCCTCACTGCTCTCCATACATCAGCCCTCCATGACATTGCCAGCCAGAGAGCACTTCCACCTGGCAATGACCTACTTCCCACTGCTGACTGGGAGCAGTAATTAGCAATTATGTGGAAAGTACCTCCAGAGTAGAACTGATCCTGACAGGTCACTCTGTCATCACCTCCTTGCCTGCCAAACATTGCTGTGTTCGCTAGGAATGCCACTTCGCACCTATGCACATCTGTGGGCTCTGAACCAAAAACCAGTAGGCAGAACCTTGCTGGGCTTGCAGCCATCACCTCGATTGTGATGACCCACGCCGCTGTTCTCTTTGTAGTTTTCCTTCTCTGTATCCTCTCTGTGCTTCCAAATCTTCCTGTCGACTGACAGGTCTGTAGTGCATCCAACCAAGCAGACACCATGTTTCCCACATCCTGTTTCCCTCTCCAGGGAACACTTACAATTAGATTTACCTTTGTGAAGTTCTTTGAAAGATCTCTGAAGACTCTGTCATGAGCCGGCACTAAAGGCACTCTGGACGTGCTGGTTGTTTTCTTCCATGATTGGATTTNTCTCTGTATCCTCTCTGTGCTTCCAAATCTTCCTGTCGACTGACAGGTCTGTAGTGCATCCAACCAAGCAGACACCATGTTTCCCACATCCTGTTTCCCTCTCCAGGGAACACTTACAATTAGATTTATCTTTGTGAAGTTCTTTGAAAGATCTCTGAAGACTCTATCATGAGCCGGCACTAAAGGCACTCTGGACGTGCTAGTTGTTTTCTTCCATGATTTAATTCAGCCTATGAAGAAGAAAGGTCCC
Source organism: Steatornis caripensis (assembly GCA_013398225.1). Lineage (NCBI taxonomy): Eukaryota > Metazoa > Chordata > Aves > Caprimulgiformes > Steatornithidae > Steatornis > Steatornis caripensis. Next base: position 16,446 of record VZSC01003560.1, on the reverse strand, counting down.
AAATTCATGCTAGCAGCATGCAAGCTGGTGACTTTTGTTATGGTAATGCAGTATAGACAGCTGTGTGTAATCCAGCCTGTCCTTCCTCGCATATGTATGCTCTCTCTGCCACTCACTATTGCTCCCCACTGAAGTTTCTTGGGGGAGGATTGTTCCTTCAGTCCCAGGAGAAGTGTACCATTGAGAAAGGACTAATCTTCCTTGCAGGGCTGGAGATTTTTTTAGATACGTCTAAAAACCAGGATGAATTCACACTGCTGAGCATGCAGGTAGAAATGCAGTGCAGGTGCAATNACACTTACAATTAGATTTATCTTTGTGAAGTTCTTTGAAAGATCTCTGAAGACTCTATCATGAGCCGGCACTAAAGGCACTCTGGACGTGCTAGTTGTTTTCTTCCATGATTTAATTCAGCCTATGAAGAAGAAAGGTCCCAAATTCATGCTAGCAGCATGCAAGCTGGTGACTTTTGTTATGGTAATGCAGTATAGACAGCTGTGTGTAATCCAGCCTGTCCTTCCTCGCATATGTATGCTCTCTCTGCCACTCACTATTGCTCCCCACTGAAGTTTCTTGGGGGAGGATTGTTCCTTCAGTCCCAGGAGAAGTGTACCGCTGAGAAAGGACTAATCTTCCTTGCAGGGCTGGAGATTTTTTTAGATACGTCTAAAAACCAGGATGAATTCACACTGCTGAGCATGCAGGTAGAAATGCAGTGCAGGTGCAATCCCTGAAGGGCAGCAGCGAGCACTGGTGGAGGACACGTGCGTCACTCTGTGTTGTGTATGCCACACGCTTCCTTAGACCTGAGAGATTACCTCTGTGGTCCGTGAGTCATTCCTCTTCTTTCTACTGCTCATTTGGTCTGCAGGCTTCATTTCTCTAGACATGGTCCTATGTCACTGAAGAAGTGTGCTAAAGAAGATACCGGCAATTCTTCTGCATTTAAAGGATTGGTTCTTCACTCACTCAATAAATTCCCCAACTTAAAACCGCTGTAAACTTTTTTCTTATGACCAAGCTTTACTTTTTCCACAGGGATGGACGGAATTGGAGCTGGAAGATCCAAGTACTCCACACAGATTGATTTCGCAATCGAGCAGTTATGCCTGATGACGATGAACGTACATAGAGTGGGAAATAGCCGGCATCATGACGCTTGAGCTGTGCACCCTTCCTCCCTCGTGGGTCAGTCAATGCGTGCAGTGAAATCTCATGACCCAGAGATTCTCTTCTTTTAGAATTAACATTTTTATTGGTTTTCAAATAAAAAACCCCAACTCCCAGGGCACAAAAGCACCTAGAGAAGACTGTGGTGCTTTTCAGCCAGACAATATCATGTGTGAATTATCAGGCCAGAAATTTACACAAGAAAGCACGTCTGTCTGCAAGAGACTGGCTGTTTGTCTGTCACCTCTTCAGAGCTGACACTGACAAAACAGAACAAAAGAGAAAGAAAAAGATCTCTTATTCTCTCAGATGAGAGAGTCTCTTCCTCTTCAGAGGAAGGGAGTGTGGGATTTTATCACAGCAAACACACCACACAAATGCACACTCTTTCAGAAGAACAGCTCATCTATGAGAACACACTGTACATCTCAGCTGCAGCCAAACAGTTCCACCGTCATTACAGATCTTCTGGACCCATGAATCCAATGTAGCCAAGGCAGGGATCTAGATTTTCACAGTAACCTTCTGCTAAGAGACAAAGAAAACCCTTTTAAAGTGCTGCTGCATTTCTTTAAAGTTTATTTTCATCTCCTAGCAATGGTTTGCTTATTTAGTCTAAGAGAGACCACTTGCGTACAGATTACTTGCTACTGCAGTGCAACACCACCGTGCGCTTGCTTCCACTTATTTTACGAAGCCTTTCTTAGGAATGTAATTGGGGGGGGGAGGGTGTTTCTTCTAGAGTACTTCTGAAGCTGAAAAGCAGGTTCCAGTTTGTCAGTACCCTTAAACAGAGTAAAAAACAGTGCCTCGCTAAAATCTGTAGTACCTTTTATTGGAATTTACTACATTCTGCCCCGGCCAGGCGACGCAAACCGTGCCCATCGGCACCTGCTACTGGAAACCCGTGAGAACACCAACCCCAGTCACTGATCGGATTTTCCCTTTGACTGAAGCCTTAAACATGAACTTGCCTGTGTAATAAACATTAGCAGTAATTTTGTTAATTTATCGGAAGGCGTTGTTAGCAGTGAAGCAATTTTCTTCCTTAGAAGCTGCATTTTCAGGTAACGGGGCTATTTATACCAGCAGAGCGAATGCCACTTGAGTACCTTCAAGATCGGTGCAAACGTTTTTGTTTGTCAACTACAAACATTTTTCTTCAGATACAATGGCCTCCAAAGGCGGCATTAAAAAAGCACTGATAATTTAGTTCATTTTATATTTCAAACTGAAATTAAAACAGGAAAAAAAAGAAACTAATTTTACAGCCTCGGTTTGATTACAATTAGTTATTTGACTGAACAAACCATACAACCGCATATGGACATCAAATTCAATGCCTTGAAAAGGGCACTTCCCCAGGAGCCAGCTCACATGCGTCACGTGTTGGGATGCAATTTAAAGGCGCGTTGTATGGAAAGAATCTCGTAATTGTCTTCGACAGCTCTACAGCAATGGGGAGATAAGGGATAAAGTTCAATCGCGAATTACGTATGCTCTACTTTAAAAGAATTGTTCACTATTCTCCCAGTGTTTCACGGACGCCTTGTAAGTTCTAGGCCCTTTACAAAGCCTAGAGCGCTCACTGCCTCTCGAGGCACTACGGCGGGGTTTGTGTCGCCGAACGAGGCCTAAGCCGCCAGCCACCTCGTTCCGCACCGCCCCCACGGACCGCCCGTTGGCACCCGGCAGCCCCGGCCCCTCGTGCCTCTGCAGCGGCGCCTTCCCGCGCTGCCCTCGGCCGGGCCCTGGCGCCTGCGCACAGGANTCAGACAACAGCTACAGCATTCTGCAAGGACCCTTGCGGGGGCCGCCGCCGCTGCGCCAGGGCTGGCAGAGCCTCCGCCGGGGCGGACCGAGGGCTGGCCCGGCCGCCGGCCCCAGGGGCCTCCCGCGGGCGGGGGCCTCTTCCCCGCGGCCGCTCGCTGGTGGCTGGGCCGCCTGCTCCGTGCGCTGTAACTGCCGCCGCGACGGCTGCCGCTGACCTGGGCGAAACGCGCTCCTGTCGCTTTTGATGCAGTGTTTGTCGTTTTTACCAGGCTGCGCCCTTGCCCGGCAGCACCGACGCCCTCTGACACCCCCGCTGGCCTTTAGGTGCCCTCGGAGAGGTCTGTCGGTCGGTGACAAGCCGAAGGCTGTCGCCCGCCGTGTGCGGGTTGCCTGGCAGAAGCTGCCCTTGCAGCGATTCCTGGCGAATGACGTTAACTTGCACGTTTCCTCCTAAGTGTGCTGGCAGAGTTCCGCAGGGAAGTGTTCTGCTGCTGAGCCCATTAAGCAAATGGCAGTTTCTTGGTCATATGATTGTCGCTGAAGTTATCGGTATTGTGAGATAATCACTGAAGAAACCCTAGTATTGATCACTGAGATACTGCTTACTAAATGAGTCGCTTCCAAAAGAGTCTCTGATACAACCCCTTCCTAAGGATACTGCCTTTGCTAGCAAAGGTGCTGATTGTCCACATACCCATGGAATTTTATAGAGGCAACATGAGCTGAACATGTTGGTTCCTCTGAAAGTTGGTGACTTCTCCAACTCAGTCATACAAAGCTATTAATACTGCTGAAACTGCTTTGCTTTTGCTCAGTCATGTTCATTTCCACTTGCCGTAGGTGTGGCTGCTAGTAGAATTGCTTCTAAGTTCACCATATAACACAGTTGGGTTTTTTCCTTTCTTTTTCATTACACCCAGCTCCCTTCCATGGGATGTCTCCCTGTGAGCCTCCCCTTCTAAGTAGTTCAGCTTCTCTCTCTCATAGGACAAGCTTCCACTGTCTCATGACCAGCAGCTATCCTATCTCAGCGCGCTGCCTATCTTAAGTGAAACAAATAGCCTTACAGTGTTTATCAAGGTGGGCGGGAACACACAGAACATCCGACTTAACATTATGGTAATTAACATTATTACATGTTTTATAAAAGCTTTCTATTCAAACCTAGGAGGAGAAGAGAGATTGAGGCCCTGAGCCTGTCCGCATTTCTCCTTTCATTCCCTGTATGGAAAGCGGCAAGCAAACAGGAGGCACAGCTGACTATTATTCTCTCCTTTTGGGAAACTCTGTAGAGTTAGCGTTTCACATAAAATGTACAGAAAGCTGCTGACCTGAGCTGGCAAAACAGTTGCTTGCAAGACTGTTGCATTACCTAAGCATTTAGAGCAGAGAGTGAGATGTTTTAAGTAAATCTTAAATGTAAAATAGTCAGTATGCAGAAGGCTTTACAGCCTGGAGTTGAAAGGGTTTGGAGACTGAAAGCTGTAGACTGAGGGGGCTCTCTGTTGATATGTATGCCCACTATCCAAAGAATAAAGGTAAAGGGCTCCAGCCCCTTCCTTAGGCCTCCCAGACACATTGCTCTCATTTTGCATGGATTCTGTGCATTGCTCTTGGCTGAAATAAACTAAGCATAGTGAACTGCTGGACATGGCTCAGACCAGAACAAAAAACACAACGCCTGGTGTGGAAATGGAGCTTCTGCAAGAATCTCTCCCAATGGAAAGAAAAAAAAATACATTACAGAGTGTCTAGACAGTGTAGCGCAAACACCACTCACAAAGTCTTGATATCCACGCGTGGAGTATAGGCCGTGTGCCATTTGTCAGCTCAACTTGACTGTGAACTTTTCTGACTTTCCTGTGGCTGGCAGAGCTGTGAAACGCATGCATTCTTGCTTGCGAGAAGCAGTGTTAGGCTCAGTGTATAAGGAGTTGCTAAACAGCTCCTCACTGTGTAAGCTAATAGAAGTCTGGAATTCTCAGTGAGAATACTCTCGCTGACTACTTGCCTAATTACTGATGAAATCATATTGCAGCCTTAGCTGAGCTGCCATTGTTATAAGCCATTGAACATCACTTTAAATGAAGTGGCCTTTGTAGGAATCTAATGTTCCTTCAGCAACACATTCAGTCAACTGAAGTGACTTCCTCCAGGCTGAAAGCAGAAATTACACCAGTAGGATGTCACTGAATTGGAAGTAGCTCTTGTTAAACTCATCGGGTATTTCAGCTCGATGCAGGTGCCTGTAGAACCATATTAAGTTGATCCTCCTTGGTCTTGCCTCTCTCAATCCTTGATGGGATAGCATACAATTTCATGATGATTTGAGCCAATCAAACATTGTACTGCTGTCATAAGTGGTGCACCCGGCATCTTTAGTAGTGCTAAAAATGGTGCAGCTGCAGAATAAAGTGGATCAGCTTGTTGATCTGTCAAAAAAAATAATGTTCTAAGGCAGAGGGAGTGGGGAGAGAAGATGGTATTTGCTTTTCAGGTAGGCTAACGGTTTGATGTGATTCATTGTGTGGTTGCATGATACCAGTGCCTACACAAGGAAAATAGTGGGAAAACATAGGGGAGAAAGATGGCTAGGATATCTCTTCTCGCTGTGACGTGATTTCAAATTGATGCAAGCTGACCGTGAAGTGCACCGTTGCTGTCTGCTGTTCTTGAAAGATTGATTGTGCCAGTATTGCAAAAGGTTTGGGCTATCATGAGTAGAAAAATTCAGAATTTTTTTTTAACTGATGGCAACCCTTGGCTTTTTCTTACTCATTTTTTTTTAACAGAGCACTAATGATTTAGGTAACTTTAGAATATGCAGAAGTGGCAATATAGTGTAGTAAAGTTGTTCTGCAGCAGTGATAGCCTAAAATGCAGAAATAGCCGGGCTAGTAAAAACAAAGAGCTGCGTTAGTTGGTCTAAAAAGGCTGAGGAAGAGGAGTGCACAAGCTTTTAGCTGCGCAGACTTGTCTTCAGGGTTTGTATGCCTCACTATCACTTTCTTAAAGTCAGTCTGTTAGGCTGGATCATGTCTAAATGGGGTTGTTTGAAATAGACTTTGCATTTAAAACAAAGAATGTAAGTGTCTTACCAGCTTGAGTTAAGTCAAACATTGAGAGAAATCCTTTGAGGAAACCTAGAAGAATACATTCAAGAAGGAGTAAAATACACTAGAACTTGTCTTAGTAACTCATCTTGTGGTCTCTTTATCTTCAGCTGCCCAAATAAAGAATTTGATGAGCCAGCTGGGAACCAAGCAGGATTCCAGCAAACTTCAGGAGAACTTGTAAGTGTTAAATGAGCTAACGCTTGTATAGGTTCTGTTTCATTTCTGTCTATATTCTTGGAGGATCTGGGTTACTCGCTCTGGGGAGATGCTTTATTAAATAGATTTAATACAGTCCTACAAGCCAAAATGACTAGCTGTGTTAAGTAGTTTACTGGACGAATTAAGGTGTTTCTGCAGGACTCTAGAGAAGCCATTCAAAACTGCCAGATAGGAATGATTAGAAACAGTGTAGTTTCTTTATAAAGGGTAGCACTACATCAGCCGTGCATTAGCTGTATTGTGAGGACTAGCCATAGTAGCTTGTGGTTTAGAAGAAATGAATGCCATACTAGGTACTTGGTCCTCACATAAGAGCAATAAAAAAAAAAAAAACCAGCAAGGAAGACCCATAACTGATGAAAAAGTAGCTTGTAGTACAGATGGATTTAGGCACTAGAAAGATTAGCAGTCGGATATGGCAGCCGAAATGCCACATGTAATTTCAGAAGAATAACGTGCCAGTGGGGGACAAAATAGAAGACATGGTCCAAACTGACTGCTAGAGAGACTGAACAGGGTCTGTATGTCTGTGTGTCTCTTACACACTTATAAAGCATAAATAGCAAGTTATGAGAAGAACAATTTCTGGAGTCATAAAAGAATACTTGAAAGGAAGTTCCTCATTATCTCTTCATGTGACTGTACCTTGAATCTCTGAATACACAACATCCCCATTTTTTTATAACTGCTGGTTTGAATAAGTTCATAACTTGTGGAGATAGCTCCATATACTACGTTTGAAGAATGAGATCAGAGCCCGCTTGGGAGACAAAGGAATTTGTTTGCCTGAGCTGCTCAGTTGACCCGATCGGTAGATTAAAGAACTAATCACTGTTGACCAAACAGTGTCTTTCCATTTAATTTCATTGCAGAAATGGCCCTCCTCTTTAACTTGAGAGTCGTTGCACTCCACAAATTGTCAGCTCTCATATTGCAGATCAATTTATACAATCATGTAGCATGAATACTCTTGATTTGTGTGTCCATTGGGCTGAATAGGGTAACTGCTTTTGAACTTTTGTTTCAGACAACAGCTACAGCATTCTGCAAACCGCCTTGCCAAAGAGACCAATGAATATCTAAAGGAGTTGGGGTCTCTACCACTCCCTCTATCTGCTTCTGAACAGGTAGGCACTCAGAATTTGTCTGGATGTATTTTTAAATCACTCATTTCATGAAACTAGCTTAGAGCACAGCCTCACAAAGCTTGAGTTGGCACAGCTGAAGAGGCAGCAGCCTTTTGCGATGAAGGGTTGTTGTTGAAGTAGGGAAACATGTTAAACTGACTACATCCTGGCTGCTAATATGACACTGGGAAAACAATGTTTCCCACTGGCAAAAAGGTATAAATCTTACTGGGATGAGAACAAGAAGCCCTAAATGTTTGGGGAGAGCTGAGTACGCAATTCTGGTTTTGTGAGTAAATTTCTGAAAAATAACCTTGTTTACAGAGTGCCTAGTGATGCGAGGCAGTGTTTTAGGATAAGAACTCATAGCAAACTGCATGTCAGTATGAAACATGGTCACGCCAAAAAGCTTTCCCTGCGTGTGTTTTATTAGCAGCAGAACAAAAAGCTGACTCACCTTGCTCATATTGGAATAAAATGAAACATAGTGAGGCAATGATTATGACTCTATCTCTTGCCAAATAGTCCTTTGAGTTCCCCCTCCGTATGGGAAAGGGAAGGGACAGTTCTCTGCTGTTGAAGTTTTCTCGCTCTACCCTAAATCACTACCACAATATTGGTATCTCTGCTTTTGTGATACTGTTGTGGGATGATCTGTGGATATGGGTCAGCAGATGTTGTCTTAGTCTAATTCTGTATTTAAAGGTTTATATGCTAGTTGTAAGCATGGCCACATTTTGCCTGTTTGTTCAGCAAATATTTTTCAGTTAATCTCCCTCTGATGAGCAAAACCCTGTCATGTGCATCTCCCTGAACGCAGCAGTGACTTTTGAAACCTAGTGAAGCCTGTTGGAGTAGTCCGGTCAAAATTTGCAGGAGCTGGCATCAGCATCTCCTCTGGCAGAAGGGTTGTTGCTTCCAGACGACTCAGATGGAAGCTGCAGGGTATTAGGAGGCTGCTGTAGTGGCTTATTATAGAAAAAAATAGTTGACAACATTTATTTCCTGGAAATGGCTGTTGAATTGATACAAACTCATTGAAGGATTACAATACTGGAAATCCTGCAACTTGAGATGGCTGTTGGGAATCTCTCCAATGGAAAACATAAGAACAGACCATTGTATGAAGTGTCCTTGGGCCAAGCTTTTTCACAGCTTCTTGTTTTCTGTAACTGGGATGTCACAACAATAGAAGGAGATGTTCTGTGGAGGCTAAATAGGTTGATACTGTAAAATAAGGATGAAAAGGAATATTACAACTAATGTATTTGGAGAAAAGATAAGCTGAAATGGTTATCAGGACTAAGGATATTCTCTGATCAAATAACAGCAGGCTTGTAGGGTGGCATGGCTGGGTGAGACAGCTTATGAAACTGGGGTAATGGGTGTTGTCATTAGTTCTGAAAGTGTGGGACTTCCTATATTTGTAAGAAAGTTAAAGGGGTTGTCTCATCAGGACAAGAGAAAGTTAAGTACTACCAGGTTGGCTAAGTAGAGGAATAGAGGGTAGAGGCATTGTTGGTATCCAAACGGTGTGTAATTCAATGCAGTAGATTACTGGAATGTGATTTGAATAAAAGGAATGGTGTAGAAGACCTCTCTGCTTCAGACTTAAAACTAGATTGAAGTTAGAGAACCTTATTGCACAAAACTGTTCTGCAGCGGGGAAGGCGTAGAGCATTTGGTGTAACAAATTAAAATACAGTGGGCTTTTTGTTCTCTCCAGTGCTCCAGAATGCTGGAACCAAAAGATAACTTGAACGCCAGGATTCACTGTTGTTATGATGATGGTTTTTTTGAGAGTCTGACAGTTACGCTATCATGAATGGGAATATTCTAACGCTTGTTTTTGTTTCAATTCTTCAGCGCCAACAGAGGCTTCAGAAAGAACGTTTAATGAATGACTTCTCCGCAGCCTTAAATAACTTCCAGGCAATACAGAGGCGAGTGTCAGAGAAGGAAAAAGAGACTGTAGCAAGGGCAAGAGCTGGCTCCCGTATCTCTGTAAGTACTTATAGGAATTTTGTATTTGTATAGTGAACTACAAGTCTTTTGAGAGATCCTGTACTCGCCTACCAACTTCGTAGCTGTCTACTGGCATGTTACTGAGTGCAGATGAGGCCTCGGTGCATTAGTTTTCTCATTCCAGATGCTGCAAGTAGTTACTCGTTTCAGTGTGCTGCTTGTCAGTGTTAGTAGCAGAGGGAAGGAATCCTGGTAGCTGCAAATCTTGTGGAGGATGATATGGAGCGTCAGAGTATAGTTAACAGCAAAGTATTGCAGGCTGCTCTTTGCTTGATGTCAGCCCTAGACTATAAAATTTAAGAGGTCAGTTGGAAGCTCACCACACCTTAAATCACACCTGAAATCTCACACTACATTTGTTTCTTTTCTTATAGCTTCTGTCCTGCTAGTATCTCCAATGTACATTCAAACCTTCTCCCTATTATGTTTTGACAAACCCCTGTGGCTACTAAGAATCCATAACAAAAAGGCCAGTGAAAGCATTTTTCTCCCCTTGCCTTGGGGCTTTGTATTAAGTATGCATTCTTAACTTCTACAAGGGAACACATTTATCCATTGAATTAATCTCTAAATATTTTGCTACATGTTGAGAAAGGAAGTGACAAACAACAGCTGACCTGAGTAAACAGACTAGCAGCCTTTGGTTGCGTAGTTGCCTCTGATTTGCAGAGACAATCTTGAGTCTAAAAATTAAATCTAAAGGTGAATCTAAATCTAATCTTAATTAACCTATGTTCAGGCTGAATGTTGAAGTGACAGTGGCATTCTCAAAGAACTCTCTGGACAATATATGCCTTTGTCTTCAAGTTACTCCTGTTGGTTTTGCCAGTGGTCCTGGTAGTCTGCAAGACTAATAACTCATTTATCTCTTCCAGGCTGATGACCGGTTCAGAGAAGAACAGCTTGTTTCGTTTGATAGGTAACAGCTTCTTGTATTCTTGATGTCTGCTTTTAACTATGTATAACTAAAGTTTTTGTGGTAAGGTATGTTACTGTAACTTGAGGCAGGCTCTGCTAGCTGAATGCAAAGCAAAAGCATTTGAAATGCAATTATTACAGTACTTGGAATACAGTGTAAAAAAGTAACAGCATATGACAGTATTTTATCCTCCTTAAATGTAGATTGTATGATTACTGCCCTGAGGGGGAATAGTAGAGTCCCTGGTATGTGGCAATTGGAGCTCCTGGTTTTCTGGACTGTGAGCACAAGATTACCAGACAGGATTTCCCTCACTGTGACTCCACAAAGAGCTGTATATTTATTTCATGGGTTTGGGTGTTCTCTAGCAGCCCAGTTGGAGCTATTGCAGAGTAGTGGATGAGGCTGCCTTAAAGTCAGAAGTCCTGGACATTATGCACTGGCCAAACCAGGACACAAACTAATCCTAGAATGTGCACAAGGCAGCATTACACCTGTCAGACAGTTGTACCAGTTCTGCAGCAACAGTGTGCCTGCATAGTAGGTAGGTTTGTAAAATGTTACATCAACTCCACCTGTGAGTGAAGAGAACTCAAGACACTCCAGAAGTTATCTGATCACTGTGTCAGTTTCTATTGTGTCTTTGAGAAAACTGGGATGCACTCTGTTGGCCTTATCTGTATAAGTCCTTTAAATCAAGAGACCTAGCTTACATGTATCATCTAAACATCCTCCCTCAGCAAAATGCACTTAAACCCCAGGTTGCTCAGGTATGCAGATGCTGTGGTGAGTTTGAAGGCCTTGCACACTAAAGCAAGGGGAACCAGACTGGTACCTGTTCATGCAGAGGCTCTTGGCTCCGTGAGAGAGAGTGGCACACAGCAGCTGCTCCACTCTTGAAGTTGTTCTTGTGTGCTACATGTCAGAAACTTCTGCCTTAAATATCTGAAAGCCCACTGTCACTCAGAGCTGAACTGTTGGAATGGTCAGCTGTCTCTGACCTAGTCATGTAGTTTATCTTCATTTCTTTGGGCACTTTGAGACTTTAAAACTTACTATTTAGCGTTGGATACCTAACACCGGAATGTTTCACTGCTTTCCAGCACTTTTCTTTGTTGAGAAGAGGGAGATGTTGCTCTTGAAAAACTTTCTATGCTGAATGTATAGATGGCCTTGTATTATAGGTGCTGCCTTCACTATAATTGGCGTAACTTGTGCAGCAGTTACGAAGTACTAGTGCATCAGCAGAGAGGTAGACTGGGATGCAGAGTTATTTGGTTTTTACCATCTCTTTTAGGGTGTGTGATTTAATTCAAAGTTCTTACTAGACTAATGAATTAAGATACTAAAACACTTTAATCTTATCTCCAAATGCCAGATAGCAAGTGAGAATCTTTGAATCCTGATGCTTGTCAGGTGTTCTTTTGTTCTGATACTGTTGTGCTTGCAGGCTGCTCTTGTCAAAAATTTCACCCCGATTTCTCCCTTTTTGGGGGATGGTGAGAGGGAAGGAAGGTGCAGGTATTTAAAAAAAAAAAAGCAGAACTGAAATAAGGAGGTTTCTTCTATAATGCTATAGATAACTGTCACGCCCTAGAACAGAGTATTCTATGCATGTAACTGCTTTCCAGTTTCTTCACTTTTCCTGATCTGTCCTTTTTTCCAAGTGTTCCGATTTGTACCTGTTGTCACAAATCAGTCCGGTCTCTGTATACAGGTGCAGGGCCAGGAACCTGGGGGTTGTTATGCAGGAAACTTTTCAACTTCTAACTCACTGGCGCTTTGCTATAAACAGAGTGTGGACGTACCTATACTCAGAGCAAGAGTCGTACTTTCTTTCCATCTCTTTCCAGTGGTGAAGATTGGAATCAGATGCAGTCTCAGGAAGAAGATGTGGCGATAACTGAACAGGACCTTGAACTCATTAAAGAAAGAGAAACAGCAATCAGGCAATTAGAGGTGAGCAGTAGATCCTGCACAGTTAACGGTATTGGGAGATAAACGAAAGAAGTTGTGCAGTGCTAGCTAATGGGAAGGGCTGAGGAGATCTGAAGGTGGAGGAGCAGAGTTCCTTGTAGAGAGGATTGATGCCGAGATCAATCTCCCTGCTCCTGTTGAAGGAGACTGTGTGTCCTTCGGTGTTGACTGGTGGTCCTTCAGAGATGGTAGGAGCAACTCATGTTACAGTGTTCATCTCAATTCCATACTGTGCTAATTGCTAGTGTGATGAAACAAACACTCAGCAGCAGGAACACCGTAGGCTCTTGTGTTGCTTCCAGGTAGTAGCATGAAGTCACCTCAGTCAGTGAATGATGGTATCTATTCTGACACTTGAAGCAATGGTCAGAAGAGGTACTAAGAATGAGGATTAGAAAAATTGTAACCAGTGTTTGTTATAACTTGTCAAACTGTTGTCTTCAGGCAGACATTTTGGATGTCAATCAGATATTTAAGGATTTAGCCATGATGATTCATGACCAAGGAGATATGATTGGTAAGTGTGTTTGGATAATAGGAAGTTTCTTTTTAGTTCAATTACATATTTTGCCTACATAGACTAAATTTTCCAATGTTTTGTGTAAAAAGTATTGTATTTCTGACTTTTTTTTTTAAATGCCAAAGCTCTGAATTACTTTACAATGAGTTCTCTTATTTTTCCATAGATAGCATAGAGGCAAATGTAGAAAGTGCAGAAGTCCATGTGGAAAGAGCCAGTGAACAGTTACAGAGAGCTGCCTATTATCAGGTAAATTCTGTGTGCTTGCATTATTGTCAGTGCAATGATGGGATAGGCATACCAAGACACATACTGAGGACTGCAGCACACCAAACAAGTTGCTAAAAGCACCTTGTGCAAGTTGACACTCACTGCAAATTGTGCTGCAAGGAATAGATAAAGCACTTGAGTCAAAAACACGGTACTGAAATTTACCCTTCTACTTCAGAGGATATATAGTCAGTCTGTTCCTCCATGTAGGTGTGCTCTGCCAGTTTCAATGTTCAGCTGTCTTTGCCATTCTCAGGAGTTAGCAGAACAGTTAAACAAGAACAAACTCTCCTGTTGTATCCATCTTGTAAACATAGCGGCCAAGGCGCTGATGTGCAAAACTCTTTGCCCAGCCTCGGGAAACTTTTGGTGACTGGGATTTGCAGCACCCTTCTTTCTGACTGCTGTGTTTCTATCCTGCAGTCTGTCCTCCCTGTCCCATCAAACCTCTTGCAGCATTTACCACTGCTGCTTAAATCTCCTTTGTGTATAATACTCAATGTTTGCTGTAGGTTCCTTCCATCATTATTGTCCCTGTGGGTTCAGGTTCTGGAAGGAACGCGGGTTCTGCTTCAGTCAGTCCCATACAGAGTTTCACTGCTGGGCCTTCAGGCTTCCACATGAAAAAAAAAAATAAAAGGGCTCTTCCAAGCTGACACGTAGGGAGGTACTAGAAGGCAATAAAATTTCAGTGCTGCTGCAAGGGAGGGAAAGCAGCTTTTACCATATGGGAGTGTTTAATAGTCTTTCTCTCCATGGCTTCCTTTATAAAGTTTTGAGGTATGTTACAAATCTAAGTTTGGGAGCTATTGGACGTGCACTGGGTGTGTTTTTCTGGATGGAGAGGGAAGTGGATATATGTAACTATCCCCAAATCCTTAAGTACCAAGTTAAAAATACTTGGGGTGTGTGGACAGACTGTAAATTCCTATGAGGAATAAAATGATCAATGCTGTAAAATCAAAGTACAGAGACTGTACTGGAGAACTGCTTAGCAGTTCTGTTAGTCTTACCTGGAAAATCTAAATAGCTAGAGATGTTTGGCTTTCCTCTGAAGCCCTGGTGTTGTCCCTTAGGATGAACAGCATGTGGTGGGTGTTGTCAAGTTGAAATAAAGCTTGCATTTTCCTTAAGAGAAGCAAGACTTGTCACATTTTGACTTAACTGCATCTCAGACCACTGTACTCATAAACCAAAAAATATTTATCCATAGGATCATGCAGTTTAAGGAACGTGTAAAGGTGTTCAGAGTACACTGGTTACTTCTCTTGGCCAGGTACGGGTATCAAGGGCTCTAGTCGCCAAAGTGAGTAACGTGAACTGGTTGACTTGCTCTGTCCTCTGGTCATCTGCTCCTGGCATCAGTGGCTTTTTTTCTTCTTTTTTTTTAGAAGAAATCCCGTAAGAAGATGTGTATCCTGATTCTTGGTCTTGCTGTGGCTTCTATAATCATAGGATTAATTATCTGGCAGACAACAAAATGAAATCTTCACGTGGAACCTAATCTCATTGCTGAGATTTTTTTTTTCCCTCAGAGCAAACAGGCTGACTAGTCATGGAAATGAATTGACCACCCTGAGAGAGCACAAGCTGGAACTAGTTCTAGTAATAGATATTAGCAACTAATGTGCAGATAACTAGTATTTGGAATTAGTGAACCATGGAGACAGTATTTATCAGTTTATATAAAATTTTACTGTTTTATGTAACTAAAATCTTGTGGTTTTGCTTTTTGTAATGTATTATTCCCTGTCCTAACTGTATGCTGAAGTGTGATCAATAATTGGAGATGTCTTGTTTTTGACAAGTGGCACAACTTTAACATTTTATATGTATAGGTAACTTTGTTGGACTGGAATAAGAATGACATTCAAAGAGGGCACAAGACCGATTCACATTACCTTAATCCAGCAGTTTCTAAAGTCTCCAGTATCTGCCCCATGGTTTTATTAGTCTCCAAGTGGCTGTGGTTCTAGGTTCTCTTGAAGAGAAAGATGTTACAGATTTGAAAGGCAAGGAGAAGTATCCATGGATGACGGTTGGAACCACTGCGTGCTGGTCAGTTTAGCCTTGAGACTCGTAACTGTGTCATTTAATTTTTTTGAGCGTGGTTGGGGTTGTTCCTTTCTAAAAGGCGTCATTTGAGGACAGGATGTTCTTTGATTTATAATCTCACAGTGCAACTTCCTTAGAGAAACTAGCTGGTGGTTTATTATTGGGCAAATAAATCTCTTCCAATGCTGACTCTCAAGCACTAGAAATACAAAGTTTAGCTGCTGACTCCTAATTGTTATTAGAAGCTTCCAGGGAGAAAATCGCACAGGGATAAGGAAGTGGGCACCTAAGTTTACAAGCTAGCAAGACAGATGCATATTAGGCAGAATCTTGCTTCTGAAGAAGTACTCTCGAAGCTCACTTGTAGTGTACTAGTAAATATTATGTGTGGTTTGTGAACATCTGGGATTTTCCATTCTTTATGAAACAGAAAGTACAGAAACTAGCTGAGGGAAGTGGTAGGTTTTTCAGACTGAGGATGTGTGTGCAAATGAAAAAGATCACCGGTTCCAACCGTCTTGGAAGTAAAGCTGGACAGGATGTAGCAGCCACTCCCTGCTTCGATGTAGCTCTGAACTGACATGCACTGAGGGAACGGTGATCTGTCCAAAGCCCAACAGAGTGTGGTAAATGCAGCATACTGACCCATTTTGTATTTAATCCTTATTCCATGTCTCCTGTATAATAAAGTAAATGTGAAAGCTGGGAAGGGAGCGTGTTCTCCCAGTTGCACAGTGGTTTGCACTATTGCACCATCATTCCATCTCATACCCATCAATAAACACTTTTAAAAGCCTCTGTCGGAGCTTCTTTCTCTTGCAGTTTAGACATTGGCATGGGTGTGTTTGCAGTTCCCTCTGGAAGCAGGGCAAAAGACTTTGTATCAGCAACAGCAGTGTTTCCTCTAGCTTTAGTCCTGTGGTTCCTGGTTCTTAAGAATGAAACGAGCTGAAAACACTGACTTTCACAGGGCCACGCACACAACTCGTGTGCGGAGCCCTGTACAATGGCTGATCACAGAACAATGAACCTGATGTCCTAAAACAGCATTGGGACAACTTTTGACTATTTGCCCGCTGCTAGAAGTTGAAGTCTTTGCTGAGCCTGCAAGGTAAAATCTGACTTGAAAGCAGGGCTGCTGTGTCATTCTGCTCCTTATTTAAAATATCCCTCCTAAATGGGGGAGCTTGTTGCTTTGTGCGCTGCCTGCTGCAGGGGAAGAGTCAGTTGGATGTCTCACTGTCGCAGGGGAGAGAGTGGTTAAGGTTTAACGGT
>VZSC01003559.1:9980-69845 GCA_013398225.1 Steatornis caripensis | reverse complement strand
GGTCCCTTCCAATCCCTACCATTCTATGATTCTATTCTGCAACTCCCATCTGGATGTGGCCAGAGCTCAGTCACACTCCTGCTCTCAGTGTTTCTCTCTCCTGAATGCTGAATGCTCCCAGAGCACACAGAGAGAGAGCCTGCCTTACTGCACCCTGGGCCCCAGCTGCTAAAACCCAGGTGTGGCCGTGCCTGAGGTGTAGGCCGCCAGGCCCTTTACCCCGAGCGAGACCTGAAGGGCTGAACTAAAAAACCCAACAATAGCATCGTTAAAGACTGTGCACAGATCTTATCGCTCCTCTTTTGACCACAGGAACCTAACCTCATCTTTGATTAAACTTTTATTCATCACTGAATATTGCTGAGATTCTATTAGGCGAATTTCCCCTTTGAACCTGATGCAGAGGCTTACCTTTCCATCCTGTATTAGCAGCAGCTGCTGTTGACATTGCTCCATTACACTAAATCAAATACTTCCCGCATGCCCTGATGGGAGATAGCATTGGAGAAAACGCAAAATGTCTCTCAGCTAAGGTTGGATCACCCCAAAAGAAAACACTGCTCCTCTGCTAGCAGTGTGCTTATACCTACGAGACGCTATACAGCTGAGCAAACCCACTGTGACAGTTGTGTAAAGTCGGACTTGCTGCCACTACTTTTTCAAAGCTAGTGTCTTCCCTCAGCGCTCACACAGCATTCATGGCGCTATTGATGATGTTGTACGGTAATTACCACACTGTATGCCAACTACCTTGTTAAAACTACCAGCTCCTTGCTGCATTCATGTTCATTTAAAGCACTTATACTCGGCAAGCGTTGCTGCTGACATCACCAGCACATAATTTGCTGTCACATTCTGCCATCTGTTTATTTAGATCACAAATGTACTATAACTACATAATGCAAACTCATTCTGGCTGACAGGGAGGGGACTCCATCTGGCACGAATAATGCAACTTTAATCGGTAATAATGATTATTATGATTATTAAGAGACTACTGGAACCCTGTGCAGAAAGCAAATGCATCCATATTCATTTATAAGTTGGAAGTTTAAAAAGGTGAGGTAAACAGCAAATTAAAGCTAGAATTTAAACAGGGAAGACTCANATCTGGCACGAATAATGCAACTTTAATCGGTAATAATGATTATTATGATTATTAAGAGACTACTGGAACCCTGTGCAGAAAGCAAATGCATCCATATTCATTTATAAGTTGGAAGTTTAAAAAGGTGAGGTAAACAGCAAATTAAAGCTAGAATTTAAACAGGGAAGACTCAGTAAGATTAAGTTTGTCTGTTGCCTTTGGTGCTCATTGAACTGAATAAAAATGATCCCCAGGAAGTGCGTTGTATAAACTGGCTATCCCTGTCCAACAGAAGAAGTGGGAAGGGGAAAGGGTAGGGCCCCTGGTGCACGTTCAGATAACCTTTCCACCACTTGCTTTGCTTGGCCCTCAGCTGAGCTGGAGCATCCCTCCTGGGGGCAGCTAGGGGGGAACCGCAACCCACGGACAGCAGAGCCTCCTCTCGCAAGACTCTATTTTATGCTTGATTTTTCCTTGCAGTCAAATGTCATGCCTGTCTAGCTTAGGGGGTCTGGAGTTTAGGGAGAAAGACAGCAGTCTTGCAGCTAGATGCAGTATAAAGCACTGCACAGATCACTCATAACCACATACTCCTGAGGCAGAACAAGGCACCAGCTTGGCTGTTTCTTCTTGTTTCTGTCCCTGGATTCTACCCTCTTCCAAAGCATATTGTATGCACCAGGTTTTCCACTGCAATACGCGCAGTGAGATAACACAGAAGAAACTTCAAGCACCCCTCCAAGTGATCTCTAACTAAAGAGGCTGCCAAACACTTCTGCAAAAATTACACTTAAAATAAAAATCTTAATATTTGAAACTCCTAGGTGCTGAGCAGAACATCGGTACACAACCAAAAATGTATTCAGCCAACTCTACCTCCTTCTGGAAATAAAAGTGATCCAGCATCTTCAAAAATAATGTAAAAAATTTTTTTAACTTTGATGCCTGCTTCCTGGTACATGACTTTGTTTGGCAGTGTCAGATGATCATTTGCATTTAAATAGAGATATTTAACAATATAGCAAGAAAAGGCTGCCACTTTCCTTTTTTCTCATTGGGAACTCAAAGTATCTGCTTCATTGTTTTCACTTTTCTCAGCTGCACAGACACAACAAGGAGCTGAGCTTGTAGGCAGCACACCTCTGAATTGTGTTGTTACATGTCCCTTTGAAGGGCAAATAAACTAAGAATTAAAGACAAAACCCAAACTCCTTCCAAATAGGTGTCTATATTGCTTGGTTTGTTTAAAAGGAAAGTAACTTTCTTTGCCCTCAGTATGATTTTCTGCCCTCACGTAACTCAGTATTTCACCTGGTTTTCCCCACTGTAATAAGGACAGATTGCTACCCATTTAAGATCGGCTCTGTAAATCTAACACAAAAATAGGCCCATGGAAGTCAACAGAAGTAGCCAGGAGCATATGGAGCATTCATGTGAGGAACAGGTCTCACAATTAGATTCGTATGTCAGGCTTAAATTATAATAAATCTATTTGCCATAAGACTGACAAGGTCCTTGAAATAATTATACTACTTCTCACAGATCTTTCTGTATATATTTCTTGGGATTTTTAGATTGTAGTGAGCCAACAGATCTGAGAAAAATTTACCTAACAATTCTTGGCCTAAAATGAATTATTCTCGTTATTCCTTGTGTCTCTCTAAAACCCTCCAACATACAGCAGTAAAGGCTAAAACAAACAACTAATGAAGAAATGGCAAACCATGAAACTGCAGAAGTGTTCGTCCTTTTGTTTTCACGCAGCAGAAAGCAAAGAGGTAGAACTCCTTCCTATGATTTCCTCCACTGGTTCTCGATATCAAAAGATGCTCAGTGTCCTAAACTCCTGGTAGCAATCGGTAGCACCTAGGAAAACTCAGCTGCAGTGAAACAGCCCATCTGTAACAACTCATCACATATGTTCTTATTACAATCAAACAGTGATTCAAGAATTAGCTGGAATTTGGCCAAAAAAAAAAAATTCTGCAGGGCTCTACCCTGTAAGCACTACCTTGCCCATTCACTAAATTCTGGCACATTACTGAAGGCACATAAGAAAAAAGTTGGGGTTTCTTTTATCTTTTCTAAATGAGACATGGAGAGGAAGAACCTGGAAAAGTCTCGTGCCTTGTTACAGATGTGATGCTAGAGTACACTTCTGCTCCTTAATAGTAGCGTTGTTTTACATGCACGATGACATTTTATTCATTGGGTTGCAGAGGAGGAGGGAAGGAGTTAAAAGGAGACATAATTTTTACAGGGCTTGTTATGAAATCTAAGTTTCGAAAGGGCAGATTCACACTGGAACATGAGAATTAATTTTGCTTTGGCAAATTCCATGCAGAAAACCAATGGCTTGTCTCCTGGGCTTGTCTTTCCTCGGCCAATACTACTGCAACAGATCTTCACTATGGACTCTGGTGGAGAGTATCATTGTTGTAACTTGCAGGATAGAGTTTTATTTGCGGGAGATGCTTCTGCTCTCCCAGCCAGGGAAAGTCACGAGCAGAAAACTTTTGCTCACTAGCTAGGGAAAGACCAAGGTTACTTCATTCTTGTGCTTTCCTGAGAATTGAGAAGGGCTTTCCTTCAGCTCCAGACTGACTTTATTATTTCAGGAACAGTAAAACCGCAAAGGATTAAGTTACTGACAAGACAAGAAAAATGAAGTCCTTCTTTTAGCTCTAAGCTCAGTGTAGTACAGAGAAGAAACACTGCATCTTCCCCACTGGCTATGCCAGCTGCCTCAAGCAGACCTCTCTCAGCAGGAGAAGGAAAGCAGAAATAAGAGAAGAAATGGTCTCACTTTGCACAAAGCTTGCATTTACAGATAGTTTCTACCAGGTTAACAAATCATTAATAAATGTTAGCATACCTGCAACACACTGATACTACAGTGCGAATAAACACAGTCAAAATAAAGTGGCGTTAAGAGTCCCAGTCTCTTCTTCCCATTGCTTAGGTGGGACAGAGGTTTAAATACACTTGCACGTTGTTTTTCTAGGCAGCTAAAACGCCTTAGATTTATGTATGAAGAGATAACAAAATCAAATTATAATTCAAACACTGTAGTGCAGCATTAACGAGAATTAAAGATACTATTGTTGTGATGAATTGTTCTGCCTTTATCAGGCTGTAATGCTTTCCCTGTCCTTGTCTGACTATTCCTATTGTCACACATTCATTCATTCATTCATTCACACTTCTTTGTTAAGTAAAAATCATTTTGCATTTTCTACCGGCCCTGTGCTAGCCTTCAGATCTCTTCCATTGATTTGAAAGTTAATTACCTAACAGAAACCCACACTTTTCAGGATTTCCTTTCTTCATGGCAGGAGAGACACATGTCTCAAGAGAAAGCAAGACTTTCTGTAAAAGAAGAACGTGTCTTATCTAGCACTCATTTTCTCTCCCTCTCTGTAGAAGCATTACAGGATACACTAACCTGAGGGTCAATTCCTCTACTGCTATCAAACTATTTTGCTTTCACTGATGCCAGATGGGTTCACTTTGGGATGTATCACCAAATAGTTCTCCAACATGGGATTAGTCCCATAAAATCCAGGCTTTTCTTTAACAAGCTGTACCTGCACTGATACTCTCACTTTTATTGTGGTAAACAGCAGGACTTCAACTGACCTTTCTGCCTCGTACCCGCATGGTTGTTTCTACCCTGCAGTCTCCGTGCCCAATAGACGTTTCCCGCACAAATACTAACAGGATCCCTTTACGTTGAAAACTTGAATAGTGTTCATCGGTGATGAATACTTACACTGTGGAATAGCACAGCACCTTTTGTGGATGCTGCCACCATCCACAAGTGAAATTTTTTGAGCCCCCACCCCCTAACTTCCAGGTGTGTGCATATGGAGACTACTGGGGCTCGGTAATGGCAAAAGCAAACTCCCTTTAACAATCATTTCCAAGAGGGACTTCTGACTCTGCCATTCAATGCCTCTATCTTTCCCTCATCTTCCTCAGTAGATAAGTTGCACACAAATGGAGAGGGACTCAGGCACAGGCAGCCAAAAAGAAACTGGCATGGGAAATAGATCTGAGAAATGAAAACAATCCAAGAGATACACCCTGAAAGACAGGCACAGGGAGAGATACGGGGACAGTGCGAGGGAGAGCGGGGAGAGGAAATGGAGATAAAACTGAACCAGCACCGAAGGAAAAAAAAAAAAACCAAACCAAAGAGGGACGCATTTTCTTGAGTAATATTAGATGGAGACAATCCTCGCGTGCGCACAGGGACCAGTGATCTGTTGAGAACTGCGAAATTACAGAGTATCGCTAGATATGCTGGTGGCAGACAGTTTTGATTTTAAGAGAGATTGGCCACCAGAGGTAAAGGAATAAATGGAAAGTCAAGAAGAGCATGTCAGCAGTACCAAATGGGCTCGGGCCGATGGACTCATATCTATCGCTGACATCTCTGAGCTGATAGGAAGCTCACTGTAACGTTACTTCAGCTGCTACAGAAAAATGTCTTCAGGCCACAGTAACAACTGCAGAAAGGGACCTGAGGCGGGTAATGAAGACACTGGTTATTTTTCTCTGCCTGGAACAGACAGCACCAGTAAGGCTGTATGACTCGATGCATTAATTGGAGGCTTAGTCATCCACACAAAATAAAAACCTTCACATATGACACAGTCTAAAACTTTACACTGATTAAGCAATTAGGAGCTATTAATTATCACTACTTATAGCTGTTAGCACAGAGCCATGTAAGTGAATTCCCCCCACTGCGGTGGTGAATTAGTTCCAATCAGCATCAAATGCCTTTCAGAACACACACACACAGGGATCCTGAGCAAACAGGGAGACACAGCCGGAGGGCTAAAAGGATAGGTTAAGTCATACCTGCTGCTTGGCAGGCTCATCAGGAACAACAAGCCCTCAGGAATCTTTCCTTGTAATCGTTATTGTTGAAAAAATGTATTCCCCTCCCATAAACCATAGATATCTGCCCATGCTCACACACTTGCAGCAGGACCTTCTTCCTGAGCAGCAGAGCAGCTTGGTCTCTGTCTAGAGAGGGTCTACACCGGGGTAGAAATGAAACACCCTCCCTCATATGGATCATCCTCAAAGCACAAAGACCAACAACCTGGACCGCCTTTCCTCTGTGTGAAAGGACAGGGCAATGTTCCACCATCTGTAGATGTTAACACTCATCTAGGATGTGGGGTTACGTATCCCACTTTCCCCTTTGCTTTCTGTGAAGAAGTCTCGTCGCCCAGGACAGAAACTCAAGTCTACAGGCTGTTCTCTGCAAGGGGAGAGCACAGAGCAGGCAGCCATCCCTCCTGAAGACAGCTCTCCCGACAACACGGGGAGCTTACTGGCCTTGAAGGGAGAGCTCTGGACACAGCATGCAACCATTCTTGGCTTCTTGCCTCACAACTCAGTGGTTATGATCACTCGAGAAGGGGTACATCTAAGGATCAGTCCCTGCCCCTAGGACTATTTCTGTGTCTTACCTGATGATTACTTAATACTCAGAATTTCAACAGAAGGAGTAGAAAAGTCCCCAACTCAGACCAACCTGGGGCAGTTTCCATTGGAAGGTAGGGGATAGGAGGTACAGATTTGAACGCCTTCAGGCAAGTTAGGAAACCGAACCCTGCTCCCCCACATCCTGGGCAACCCCTAAGCTGCTAATATATTTCATAAAAGGGGAGAAAAGTCCTTCTTATTGAGGAAATTAGAGTGTGAGCAGAAGACAGGTCTGCAAGGAGAAGCCAGCAGGCAAGTAGGCACTGCAGATTCCCAGTAGACATAGAAAAGCCATCATCTTCTATGCCTTTATGTTCACTTCAGCATTTCCCTCTGGTTTGCTCCTGACAGGTACTATTTTAATGGGCTCCCTTCTCTGCATGAGTGTGTCCTGAAGTACATGAATTTCATACCTAAGAAGCAGCCATTGCAATGCCCAACAGTGTTACACCCACACCCTTCCCTGCCCTGGGATATTGCCCATTAGCTCTCAGCCCGGGTGCTTTTAATTGTGGCTCACAGCAACGGGTGCTTCAGTTTGTGGTGTGACAACACATGAAAATAAAAACCACAAACAAGCCAAGCCGCAGTGACTCCTACTGAACACAGCAATCAGAAGTGCACTTGTATCAGTGCCTGCAACGAATCTTAAACCAGATATCTGTCCTCAGGTGCAACAGCAGACTTACTGCCTGATGCACAATCTTGGCTGAGAAGGGAAGGATGCAGATACAAGTTTCTTTTTTGGACACATTGTCTAACACCGGGTGAGAAATCTTTGCACTGTTAGAGGAGATTTTCAAAGGAGGTGCTCAGCAAACTCAAAGACACCCTGAAAACTAAGTGCCAAAGCTGAGAGTGTTCTTGTGCTTGTGTAATACCGACTTCTCCACCCTCAAACAGATCAAGTCAGTCAATACCACATAAGTCAAAATAATGTTCCTGTAATAATGTTCCTGTAATGCTGCCAAAGCAGTAATAAAGTTCGAACAGAGGGGCATACAGTTTTCATTTTTTAAACAAAGTAATAACCTCAAAGAAAGGAAATGAGAAATCAAAATTGAAGTGACTTTTAAAATTCATTTTACTTTTTCTTGATGCCATGTATTATTCCTAGAGTCTGGCTGGGTGCAGTTAGGTGTGCTAACGTTTTAACCAACTTTTGACTCAGTTAGATGGAAATACTGGAAAGGAACTCGCCATTCCCATGAAATCTGGAGTCCAGTTTTAGGCAAACTTTGGATAAGTGTCATAATATGCTTATTCAAATGTCATTGCTTATTCAAAATGTATCTCTGGCTATTCATAACAAAACTGATTATTACAAAACAATACTTGGAGAACAGAAGCCCTTTCTCTGTTGGAAAACAACCTTGGGAATATACTCTGATGCTTAGATTCAGTGTTTGCTGTCCACAAATATTCAATGAAAATGATCCTACAAACAATTTTCAGGCTGCAATTTCCTGGATAATCTTCAGCTATCAGAGATTAGCACAGAGGTGATGCCGTGGATATTCCGTGACTATCAAGTAAGCGTAATACAATTAATTTGGTATTAAGTTGTTTCCACATGTAGTGTTTTGTATAAAACCACTTGAAAACCCTGGATTTGGTATTTTACTCTGCAAATACTCCCAACATTTCCCCTATGCCAGAACACTTCACCGATGGTGGATTTTATGAGGCTTTGAAAGCAAATTACAAGTTCCTACAAGAGGACCAGAACGAAGGTTTTGAGATGTGAAAGCTCCTTTGAATACTGGCCCAAGGAGATATGAATGCGGAGATCCCACGCACAGCGACAGAAAGCGTGAGGGACTGCAGGAGCACAAAATACACTCCTTTTTGCTTTGCTACTTCCTACACCTTGTCTATGGCTTAGCAGACAGAAATGCCCCTTCTAGTCACTCGGCTTCAGCTGAAGCCACAACACTGTCCCCTCTCCTGCAGGAGGTGTGAAGGGATCAGTGAGAACCTCCTGAAACAGCCCGGGGTTTTGCAGATGAGTGGCCAGCGCTCTTTACCCAGGCTGTCCACAAAAGCAGGACAGGAACTTTAGCGGCAGTTCTGAGAATTTCTGCCAAAACAGGCACGTGTAACAAAATCCATTAAAAAATGCAGATATGATAGGAATAAAGACTTGGGGTGGTTTTGTGTTTCATGCAAGCCACAGAACAGTCTGTTAGGAGAAGCCCATCACAATGCCGGCTAGTCCCAACACTGCACCCACCCACCGCCACCGAGCCACGCAGCCACCCTCGTGCCCTGTGCAGCAGCACCAACCAAGCCCACTCTGAGCTGGTGGCTGGGACGTGCATCTTGCAGATCTAACAACAGACAGCTTCAAAAGGGTGGGAGGCACACAGCAACTTCAAGAATGAGTAGATGCAATTAAGCGGCTGATTTTACAGTCTTTCTTTTCTTCCTCTTTCCCTAAGCAGCTCTTCAAAGGCAGCTAGCTAGAGCAGCTGGAGCTTGCTGTGAAAGACCAGTTCCACCCACCCACCCACTCCCTACAAATCTGTCAATTACCACTCGATTAGACTATTTAAAATATTTGGCAGATTTGGGGTTTGTTTCCTACTTTCAAGAAACACTGGTGTTCGTGACAAAGCAAGCTACTTATAATGGAAAAGGATGCTTTCATTTAAAGTGAAAGTCTCTCCCTTGTGCAATATACTGCTTAAATGCCAATCTGCTTATAAACAGGTGGTATGCAGTAATACATTATACACACACGCACACAGGTTGTCATTAAAAGATAAGCACTTACCAACAGTTCCACACGCTACTATGTAGAGCACCACTTAAATTCTGTAGCTACCGAACTAGTACTGCTTTGTAATACTTTTATACATCAGCATGGTAACTCACACGGTGGGGTATAAGAAGGAAGGAAGATACCCAGTAAACTTTGGCAGGGATGGGGTTGGGCTTGGGGTCCGGTATTTTTTGTTTCTCTTTTTGAAAAATATATTTTTCACCACAAAGAGATGCCCATGTCAGAGCTTCTTCAGAAACTGTTAATGCTGGCTTTCTCAATGCCTTCCTTTCTGTGTCCATGACTCCTAAAGATCCCTGGCTTTGTAGCAGTTCCCTTGTTAGATCCCTGGATTAGGCTCTGGCAGCCTAAGGAGTTCTGTCCCTCATGGCATTACTTATTTCTATTAGCTAGGTATACTTGTGTTTGTTACTTACTTTTTATTCAGTGAACTCCCTGTTAGAGGCATTGCATTTCCATTAAATGCCACATCTGCCTGCCTTTCAACCCTGTTTCAAGGGCATTTGCCAATTGACAAATCCCTTCTGAAAATGCTGGCTGAAGGTATTTATTGGGAAACTAAACTGATTGCCTTTATTCAAAACACGCTGTTCTGGGTTGAGGAAAAACATTACAGGCAACGTCAAGCAGTTCAGCTTGCCATACTAATGCAAAACAAGTTCATTGTATCACCGGATTTCACATATTCCTCTATCTGCAGTTACATACGCTTGGCAAATCTATTCTTTAAAGACAGTCTCTTCTGTTACTATGTTTGTCTTTCAATTCCAGGTAAATAAATAAGTTCTGTCCTGACCAGAGATTCCTTAATGGTAAGAAAAGCAACCTCCACGTATGCTGAACAAAAGGCAGTTGTGAGACTTTCTGGCTGTCTATATTCAGCTCTGATACAAATTTTCAAAATGCAACGCTGCAAGCCCTTGACGAGTGTTCCACCCAGAAGGAGCTTTCACAAAATGGTTTAGTTATTTGTGGCTTTTTATCAAAAAGAACAGCTTCTCCTCCTGGCTTTGCCATGGTGACACCGGTGGCAGGGAATGTATTCTGTACCGAGACCACCTGTCTGTGGAGGCTCCATTCGCTGGTCTCCAAACATACATTTGAAATGTTAATTGAACTTCAAGAAATAACCTCAATGAAAGGTTATAATTTAACAAACTCTGCAATAACAAATGTCTTCAGCACATACTTTCTGGAACGCCATTTTCTCCGTAGGTAGTTTCCAATTCAGATGTACACCAGGAATGATACACTAGCTATTCTGAAAGATGGTTTTAAGCGTGAATTAGTCACTTCCCTCTTTTCTTTCCACCAGCATACATAAATATACTGCTGTTACTCTGGCCTGCTGTAGAGCAAAATCCTTATGCTTTGAAAATGCTCAAAATATCTTGCAGGAGTAACTGGACAAAATGCAGTTAACTCACCTGTGTCTTGGTACTGAGGGGTTTGATTTACAGGTATTCATTACTTACACATAATTGTCTCCTGTTACAGGAGCATCCACTGGTCTAAAGAAAAGCTTTCCATGTACATGTATCTTACCCTGCATTCAGGTCTCCTGATTTTTTGCTAACAGATGGCATTTTTCCTGTGGGAAAGGACTCTATTCTCCCTCCCAGTCTGATCCAAGACTCCCCGCTTCACCAGTGTGGCTTCCCAATGGTAGCAGGGCTGGTCCTGCACAAGGGCGTGTTTTGGATGGTCCAGTCAGAAACACTGGTGTGCACGTGTGTAGCACTGTATACAATTTAGCCACAGCGCAACCGAGAACTCATGGAAGGCTGAGACTTTGGGGAGAGATAGCAAGGCTCTGAGGAACCCCCACTGTTCCTAACTATCACACAGTTACTTCAGAATTAAATACCCCATGGTTTGACCTGAATATAAATTTCCAGATAAGTCATTACATGTAAAAATGATCCTTTTCTAATATTACGACTACTGGTGCAAAAAAGAAATGAGTTACCGTGCTCTGTGAAGAATTACAAGGCCACATTAAATCAATGGGCTGGCGACCTGTCAGACCTCATTCTACAGCTGCAAGAAACGGCCGTACACAAAATCACCTACATCCCTTGCCAGGAACTCCAAACACGGATTGTTAACATCCGATGGCGAACAAAGCTTATCACTTATACAAAATCCCATGCTAATATCAACTTATGCTTTTTGAGAAACACACTGCAAGGATATACTATGTACGCTGAAAGGGATGTAGATATATCCACATGGCTGATTTTCTCCTACACCAACTTAAAAAAAATTAAGGAGCTTTTGGTCTTAAACTAGGCTGACATGAAGAGGCATTTCTACCAAATTGTTCCAATTTCTGCAATATTTTAAAGAAGTGTCTTTTTAGCAACCGTATTACTCCTTTTGCTAGCACATGGAAAACTTGCAGCAGAACATGGTCCAGCAAACTCTCAGTTATCAGGGCCGACGGGGTAGCAGGTTAACCTAAATAAGGCAATTGACAGAGAGTGGAACAGAGAAAATGAAGGGAAAAAAAAATAATAGGGAGCCAGCACTGCCTCACATCAACCAAATACATACTATACAGAGATGCGCATGTCAAGCTGAACTACAATGCTTCCAAACACACCTCCAGCCAGGTAAGGTCAATCACAGCCTGGATTGTCTGCACCAG
This sequence comes from Steatornis caripensis, assembly GCA_013398225.1. Classification (NCBI taxonomy): domain Eukaryota; kingdom Metazoa; phylum Chordata; class Aves; order Caprimulgiformes; family Steatornithidae; genus Steatornis; species Steatornis caripensis. The sequence continues at coordinate 57,818 of VZSC01003559.1, read as the reverse complement.
GAGAACAGAGAGCTGGCTTCACAAGCAACTGTGCAGCTGGCTAGTCCATTTTCTGCTCCTTTAATTAAAATGCAAAGCACTGGCTAAATGGTAAACATTTAATTAGATTTGTCTCTATGTTTCAATATTAATAAACCACATGAAAAATGCATTAAGAGCCAGCTAATTGGGGGCTCTCCAAAACTAGCTGTAAATGAGCAATTATAATACAATTGGGGTGTGGTTCCCCAGGGATCGGCACAGGACTGATGCTTTTTAACACGCCAGCCAAACGTTTAGAAATTATTAAAAAATCCCAGGCAATAAAACATGCAGATGACAGGAAGACTGAAATCCCAGCAAATTACAGTGAAGAGCAGCCGATATTAGAGAGTGAGCCAGGCTGGCAGCTAAGCTGGAGTCACTCACACCGAATGTCTTTTATACAGCCAAACATAAGAATGCATATTTTGGAATAAAGCATGCAGGCTACATTTTCTGGAAAACAGGGAGTCTCTAAAACACACAGATATCAGAACTGCCTGAATACCAGGTTCCTCATATGAAGCTGAAACACAAAGGATACAACCTTTACTTCTACAGGACATTGGTTAAATCAGTAACAAAACACTATGCACACTTTGGTTTCCGCCTTCTAAAAGAAAATTGAAAAATACAGATATTTTACATTGACGAGCAACTACAATTATTCTGAGGCTGGAGAGAAATTTCTCACTGTGAGAGATGTGAGACTCTCTAGCTGTTTAGCTTATGAAAAAAAAAAGGTCAAGAGGCGAGCTAATTACATGGTACATGCCAGGGAGAAGATGCTGCCTACTAGAGACCTCTTTGAGCTAGCTGGAGAAGGTGCAAGAAGCAACATCATCTGCAACTTAAAACTGCACTCAGATTAGAAATAAAGGCACCTAGTAGTATCTCTCTCAAAAATAGAGAATTAACCAGCTGCTTGAGGGATAGCAGCGCTTATGCAAAGCTTCAGACCAGTGCCAAGAGAGCGTACAGAGGACCAAATGCCCATGTTCATGCATCCAGTGGCTGCGGGAGCTCCAGCCACACCAGGGCTGGGGCTGCTTCTGAAACTCAAAGCCAGGTTGGAAGATATGCTGTGATTAGGAAAGTTACTGAGCTCAACGCCAGGCAAGTGGATGATGCTTCACGGCCTCTGCATACAGGAAATCAGAGCTAACGATGTTTCAAGGTTTCTTTTGCCCTTGAAAAATTTATGAATCAATATGTAAAAAAGAGCCAAAACATTTTAAAGCAGTGTTTCCCTTGAATACATTGTGGGATTTACTGAATCACAGGTACACAGCTAAAGACCACGCCTTTTCTTCCCATGCATCGTGTAACAGCATAGACGTACTTCTGCACAGCTCAGAAACTGGGTGTTCTTACATTATCAGGTGTAATTAGATGCAAAGCGATGACAGAGGAGTACTATGTTATGAATAGCAAGTAATTGAAGTTGTTCTGCTTGAAAAATTATCTTGCCAAAACCCCCAGCTTTTTTCACAGCTAACGGGCTCAGTTGAAAAGCCAGATCAAGCCAAGGGAAATTTTTCCACAGCTCTCAATGCACTTCAGAGTCTGAGCAGAAATTTCAGTTCAGGACAACATTTTAGAACGGGCTGAATTTTCACAGAGTTCAGTTTTCACAACTCTGAGCACATGCCGACATCCAGCTCTGCATTTTTCTTGAGTAATTTCTTGAAAAGCAGCATTTTTTTCTTTAACTTGAAAATGGAAAGTAATTTTTTAATCTTTATTATGCAAACAGTTACCAGCTCTATCATGAACACGCATCCATATAGTTTTAGTATTTTTAAATGCATTATTGATTTCTTTGAACCTATGCTATTAGCTATGAAAGCGACCTCAACACAATAATTCAAACCCTTCAGGCTTTTCTGTGAGACAAAACCCCCAAGTAAAGCTTCACTGAAAATTCTGATTTAATACTACAGTCCTTATCAAATCCCGCAAAAGAGCCCACTTGGCCCATTACGGTTCTAGCCCAGTTCCTGCTAACTACCAAACCAAGGAGGACACTGAGGACACAGATCAAAGCAGCTGAGTTTTCAGTGCACTTTCCCTAAAGCTGGTCAGAGAGGCTTCGCCTACCAATCTGGAGTCATTCTAGGCAAGAAGTCTAATCCTTATTTCCTGCTTTATTTCTTGCACCATTGCTGGGAACTACACCTCAGGTTTCTAGCTCTGAAGGGCAGAGCTCCAGCTCTTCAGTTAAGGGACTATATCCAACAAGTGGATGTGGTAACAGAGGAATAGGCTCTTGAAAGCGTGGCTTTAGCATGCTTGGCTAATCAATTCATGGCTTATTTTTGGAAGGAAAGAACACAGATTTTCAGCAGTGCAGAAACAAATTCAGTAACATATACCTAAAGGGAAAATTTTGTTCCTTAGACAGTTAAGCACTTTTAAGATTCCCACTGCAAGGTGCCCAGCTCAAAAACCCAAGGCTGATAGCATTGATTTCATGTAAATGGAAGAGAAGGCTGCTTTCAAATTACAATTAAGTCTGAAAGATCCAGCTACAAGATACCAGTATGGGAAGGATCTGCAAACAGTAAATATTAGTATTATTTCAGCCTACAAGTCAAAATGCGAGGCACAGAGGTATCTGTCCTCAGAGAGTTGAAGTACGTGTGGTCCCCGGTACAACATTTGTTTATTACCTTTCAGCAGTACATGCTGAGCTCTGTGCCAGCAGCCACTGGCTGTATTAATCTTAACAGTAAAACAGTGTAATTCAAAGGCCTCTAACACGAGCTTTTCTGCATGCATTTGATCAGAACATGAAGCAATGCATAGAATGCTTTTCAGGCTGAAGAAAAAGAAAAAAAGGAGAACCAGCATTTAGGATTCCTATGCCTGCAGTATTTCTGTGATAGTGGTTACGAGCCTACGGCCTTTTCAAATGGCTTCTTAACACTGATGTGACAATGTAAGCCTGCGAAGAAGGGGATCAGCACGGCTTTATTCTCAGAGTTCACTGGCCATATTCTCTTCTGTCTAGCACTGATGTAAATGAAGGGGATTGCCAGAGTTGGCAGATCCAAGGTATGAAACAAGCACAGAGGCAGGGGACTCATTTCATTTCAAAGCATCTTTGTTTCACTCCGCCCTTTTGTCTTCCTTCTCTGCCGATTGCCTTGGAGCAGCAGGGAGGGTTGGGAGTGAAATTATCCCTGAAGTGGGACCATTATCAGCTCTTCTGCCTGGCTGGGGAAGAGAGCAGCACCAGCAGCTTGCAGTGTTGGCTCTCTCATGGGGGAAGACGAGCAAGAATCACAGCTGAGCCCTGAGCGCACATGCACGCTGTTGCACGCGTGTTCCCAGTACGACAGTGCATTTATATCGACGTGCTGGAGTCCACTTTGGCATCGGCAAAAACCTGGCAAGCGTTGTATGTTAGGGTCTCCTCTGAAGGTGGATCCTTGTTCTTTTGGACATGTAGACACCTCAGGAGAGACTTCATGTCTGTTACCGACGGTTGGAAACAATGCTAGCGATGCCAAAACACCAAACTGTGGTTTAGGCTTTAGGACCTGCTGGAAATATGAAGCATCTGATTCTGACATTCATAGCAGTTTGCTGCCTTTTGTCCCCAAAATATCCTCTGCCAGGGAGCACTATCGAGGTGGTCATGGTGAAACAGCCCTAACAATTCCTGGGGCATAGGCTACCCTCCAGTCCTGCCAGTCATGGCTAAACATGGCACATAGGCCCATGCACCTACCCAAGTCTCACACGATCGCGCGTTTACACAGACTTTCCTACATTACTACTAGTACAGACTTTGTTGAGCTTGACACAGAAGGTTTGGTTGGTTTACATTCCCAGATTGATGCAGTCTCTCTAACAGACCTTCGTTCTCTCCTGTAAGAGTTTTTAGTTAAGCAGTAAAACCCACTTATTCTTTCCAAGGTATTCTGACATGGAAAGTCCCCGAGGGCTTTCCTTGACATCTCTTGCACTTAGGATATTCTCGGTAATGCCAAGCAACGTGTACTTACTCATTTCCAATGGACTTAGCCAAGATTTGCACTTCATAGGAGGCACCCGAGACTTCAGGCAATTTAATACAGTCATGTAAAATAAACAATAAATACATATACATGCTGGGTCCAAAAAAGCATGACTCACAGTCTATGCATAAAAGTACCAAAGACTTTGTGATGCGCTGAGCATCATTTCCAGCATGGAAAAATAGCAAGGCTGGGCCCAGCAAGCACCCACACTGCCTAGCAGATTATGAAATGTGACGTGTGAGCCAAATTTGAGAAGCATATACCTTATTTAATGATACTCTATATTGATTTCCATTCTAGGGTTATAATTCAATGTTCATTTCTCCAAGTCCTTTCCGCATCAGTACAAACAACTTGTCTTAATTTTTTCATAAACTACCAGTGTAGCACATTCCCTTTCTCCTACCTCTTGACAGGTAGTAATAAGGTTCCACATTTGAGTCATTTCATTTGAAGGCTACATATATATATATATATATATATATATATATATATATATATATATATATATATATATATATATAATACATGCATGCACACATTCACGGACAGCTATTTAATTTTAAGGTTATTGTAAATGGTGGTTTCTGTACCTGAATTCTTTGCTTGCCAAAGCCTGAATACCTTTGTTAAACCATTTTACCCATTCATTGGTTTTCATTATAACAGGGTTTAGATTTTCACCCATGTAAGATGTGAAGACAGAAATGGTTTGGATTAGCTAATTTAATCAAATTTCACAGGACTCATGAATAGCACTGAGATGGAATCCAGTTTCTTGGAGAAAGAGACTTACGTTTATTAAATTAAATATAGTCTAAGTGGGCTCGGCTCCATCCCACATAAGGAAAAAGCAAGTAAAATTTGGGTGGTTATCTTAATTAAGTTACCTTATTACACAGCTCTCATTCATCATTGAAGTAATGCTGTTTATCAAGCACAAATGGCAAAGCACTAATTGTTCCTTCCCTGTGTTTCAAAATAACTCAAAATGAATGATAAAGTGTTTTAAGAAAATTGGACTTAGGTACATACATTCTTTCATCTTGTTCTGGGAGCTAATATTTGCCTTTGCTACTTTAAGGGTGCAATTCCAAATTATTCGGCACTGATCTTGTTCCGATTCCTCTGGAGTCACCAGTAAAACTTTTGCTAGCTCAAAAAGAGAGTATTGATGTTGGCTGCTTTTTAAAAGAGCTTATTACCTTAGTGTTGCAGAAGCATTTGTCTTGAAGAACTGGCAAAGGTTAAAAGAAAACCCAATGACAGAATAAAACAGAGTAACAACAAGTCTCTTTCTTGTTGAAGTAGTGACTCATAAAAGGGTACAGGCATTCTCTAACCTTCAAAAGTTTTATCAGTTCTGGGTAGAACTTATCATCACCAGTGACGAGGTTTTTTAAAATGCAAATAAGATAGCTGGCTGTATTACAACTATGTCAGCTTTCCAGCCAGAAGGCAGAAGAGGTGAGCCTCAGCTCTGGAGCTGTAAGATCGAGGAGCAGTGGAGTTTGGAAGGCTCCCAAAGGAAGCCATATCTCAAGTAGCTGTGCTGGTTTTGAGGACAGCAGGTGAGACATACAAAAGCAAGTCGTCCTTATGTAAAATCTATTACACCACAAAGCACTTGGTTAAAAACAGGTTGTGGCTTAGAAATTATGAGGACTCATTAAATGGTATTTACCCAGAGTCTAATTTTTTTTCGGAATTCCTAACATGTAGCTGAATAACTGAAGTTGTTTCTTGGCTGTAGCAGAAGCTAAAGTGGCAATCAGTCATTTATACATCCTTCAAGGATACCTTAGGGTATGGTAAGTGATCCAGAATGTCCGTATACCCAGAATGCTCAGAACAATGTCTGCTGTGTTGTCACTCCTGACATCAGATATAAACTTCTTCCCAGCCTATACCTGAATTTCAATGTTCCAGAGCACAGTATTCATTTTGAAAGCACTTTACTATATTATGGACTATTTTACCTAATCACTTTGTATCACTGCCGCCATGATTCACTAGAATTCATTATTACTGCAAGAATCATCAAAATACTGAAGGTGAATAACTCCAGGGAAGGGAATCAGAGAAATGGATCAAAGAAATTAATCAAAGTATATAGATATTCCAAGTTTGAAACAGAGAACATACTAAACCCAAGAGAAATATTGGCTATATTGTGAAGACCACCCCATCCTCTGCAAATTCTCTTTCTTCACAGATACACACAAGATGACAGGATAACTATTTCTCAGAGGTTCATTTCTCATCTAAAATCAGAATATCCTTGAGCTTGTACCATAATTACTCCAGCAGCTAATTGTGATGCCATAGACAGACCACTGTGACCCAAGGACCAGACCGAGCAGCAGGAACAAATGCAAAGCAAACAATAACGTCTGTGCATCCATAGCGGCTTTAGCAATAAATAGAAAAAAGGATACGCAGAACAGAGAAAACAGATGAGAGAAAATTCAGAAAATGGATGATTTTCACAAATACTCTCTATGGACAAAGTGTTTTTAAGATTAGACCAAGTGTTCCTACAAGCAGCATACAAACTTTGAAGAATGCGGTGAAGAATGCCGTGAAGAATGCAGGGATATAAAATACAATTTTACAATTACAATTACAATTTTCCATAACAGAGGATCAGGGAAAACTTGTGGACAATATTTATACTGTTTCATGCTAAGCAGATGACAAGGCTAAGAATAAAACTAGTACTTACATCCTGAGCTGCCATTCATTGGAACCAAAGTGAAGTTGGAGGCCCAGGGGTTACGCACGATATCCTGCCAATGAATGGTGTCTGCGAAGCAAAGGAATTTGTTCTGGCCAACATACACCCCTCCATTCAGTATTTCTGCATAAAAGAATAAGAGAACATACTTGTAAGAATTTAGACATACAGCTGATTTGTGTACTATTGCTGCTTTGTGTACTGGAGAGACAGGGCATAAGATTCAAATGCAGTAAATTCTCACTGTAACCTCACTTAATACTCTGAAAACTGGAGGGCAAGTAGCTTGCAGTATTTGTAAACAGGAATTACTTATTTATATGCAGAAGAAACCTGATGAAGACAGCCACACAGTTGCTAGATGAGTTACTGGGTTTACCTGTTGTTCTAGTGTAATCAAGTATGGAACAGTACTGTTTGTGAATAAAATAACCTTCAAGACTTAACTGATCTTAAAACCACAAGCAATCAACCACACCATGTATTTCATTAATATGTATGAACACTTAAAACATACAATAAACTAATGTGCTCTGCTGGGGTATTTCTGGGCCCACAGTACATGAGAAGGGTTCGGTCATCACGATGTCTGAAAAAGCATGTTTTCTGATCAGACTGTGCTGCTGTAATACCAAGACCCAAAATACTCAATATCTGTGCTGCTGTAATACCAAGACCCAAAATACTCAATATCTGTGATCCAAATCTCAAATACTATGACCCAAACCCACCACTGACATACCTCGTGAAACTCTGTGTCAAAGGGAGATGGTTTCTGAGCAGAAGAAAGTTGTTTTTTTTAAAAAAAAAAATCACGTTTACATCAGTCCATTTAAAAAGATGGCTTGTTCCCCTCTCTAAAGACTTGATTTCTAAAGTCNAAAAAAAAAATCACGTTTACATCAGTCCATCTAAAAAAATGGCTTGTTCCCCTCTCTAAAGACTTGATTTCTAAAGTCTCGACATGAAAATGATCTTACAGTTGTTGGTTGTAGCACCAGGCTTTCCTCTGGAGCAATAAGCTTTTTTTTTTACCTCTAAACTCTTCTCCAGGTGCACAATTTCTCTTCCTAACCTGGCTTGTGACTTTCAATAAAGTTAACAGGAGCTAGGCAGCTAAAACCTCCTACACCACTTAGTGTCAGAGACTCAAGCCTTGGCAAATAAATGTTGAAAGTTAGTTAGTAATGGCACCTTAGAATGACATTAAGTGGTGCTATAGAGCCAAGAGTGTTACACTTCTCACAGAGACAAGAGCAAATCTTGACTACAGTAGCAATGATTAAGGTCATCCGATAGTCCTCATCTCCCAAGAAAACCTTAAAAGCTGTAGTGGGAATGCTAATCTTGACAAACAGTAAGGAAGGAATTACTGTTTTGTTTTGTTTTTTTTTTAATTTCAGGGTTTACAGTCCACAGCATGTCGAGGAGGTAGCCACCAAGACAAGAACATATTGAATAAAGGGTTGTCTGTAAATACATCCTTCCACCATATTAATCAGTACAGAGTATTACTATCTATTTCTTAGAAACCTCTGGCTTAAAAGCTTGGCTTTTCATTGAAAAGGAGCTTAAAAATGAAAACAATAATAATAACCTTATACAGAAAAAGAGTCCAGATTAGAGATATAGCAATGATCTGTCTGTACGATATTCTCATGGTCCCGGAAAAAGCCCATACAGCATCTGTTAGCAATTCGGCTCTGGAGAAAAAGTGGGACTTAGAATAACACTTGAAAACATGATTAGTGATGAGCTCTCTGTGTTGTCCCAGCTATACAGGATTACCTAATCCATTATGGCCCAGATTTTGGTTAACAGTAACATCTAACAAGCCATGAAAAACTGTAAAACCTACATTCATAGCTTCTTAAACACACATTATTCCAAATAGTGTCACTATCAGTTGAGATATCTCAACATCTGCCACTGGCATAATTTCTGGTTTTTAGAGCATCCACTCATGACAATACCTATCAAATAATTCTTTTCTGCTAGGAACTTTGATGCATTCTTGTAGGCAGGCAGCCTACTAGCAAGCAGCATCTCACTCTAAAAGTAATTCTAATTCAATTTGTGGAGAACGACTGTTTTTCAGCATAAATGTAACCAGAAAGTGTCCCATCTGTACTGTAAGGAAAGCTGACAGCTTTCCCTGTGAAAAGCAAACATGGAAAATGCTCTGACTTCCCCCACCACTGAGTAATAAGCACTGTACCTTCTGCCCTTCCCCCAGAATGAAATGCAGTATCTTTATTTGCCCTGCACTGCACCGTTTTTCACAGGTGACAGGATTCAAGTTTACATGTCTATTCATGCAGTGAGGTGTTAATAAACCTGAGCAATAATATCAAAGATGGGCTCTTGCAGATATTAAATAACCCTGAGTTCAAAGTTTAGTAAAATCTTTAAAGTACTTGTGCTTGATTCTTCCTGCTTTCTGGGATCCAGATTCATTCCTTCTCTCCCTTTCCGTTTCAACCCAGTATCCTACTTTTCTTTATGCCAAGTCCTCGGCAAGTGTAAATCAACACAGACATATTGGCTTCACTGACTTAAACTCAAATGCATTTTGCACTTCTCTGCCCTCTCTTAGCAAGAACAATGCCTGGAAAGACCTAATAAACCCTGTTACATGTTAAGCAAATGAAGCACAAATGTAATCAATATACAATAGAGTTACTGTATAATGAACTCATCATCATAAAGTCATCATCTCATTTTAATTTACAGCACTGAAAGTGAGAGATAAAGTTATACAATAAACAGGAAGAGAAAGGCAGGCATCTCTGCCCACGCAGACGAGCTAGCAAAGCAAGCCAGGCAAAAAGGGCTTTCTCCTCCCGCGTGCGACACCTGAGGTGCCTCTTTGCTGATGTCTTTCCAAGACTGGAGCCCGATAGGGAATGACAAGTCCCTTAGTGAATTCTGTGATTTCTGCTGTGAAGAAGCTAGTTCCTGCTGAAGAAGCACTAAAAAGGACTGCTCACAGTGAAACGTGACCCTTGGACTTCTATGCTACGCAGGGACACCGACTTCCAAAAAAGGATTTTGAAACTCAAGTCTGGCTTTCATTGGCAAAAAGAGTTCCTACAGGTGTCAGGTGATTTTGGACACCTTACTGCAAGGTACTGGTGGCCACCCTTAAAAGTATCACGATTTCCCATCTTGGCACCAGGGCTGCAGCCAGTGCTCTGAGCAAATGAGTAGCTCCAAGCTTTTGCCACTTGATTCTGAAGGGAATGCAAAATCTTATCATCTTCCTTACTAGACCTACTTCACTGGCTTAAAAGCAGTATAATTCTGTAACCAAAGTTACATGAAAATAAATCAGCAAGTGCACTTGCCACTGACTTCTGTCATGATTTTGCTCATTGCAGCCAAATGATCGTGGGAACTTATATCTGCATGTTATTAAAATTCTATTAAATAGTTATTTATTCAGGAAGCTAAATCAGAAATTTATTATCCATTATATTTGCTATTTTCTTGCTTCCATTAGCCCAGTGATGAAGTAGAACCATTACCACATAACTTTGGTAGCCTACCATATAATACTTACAACACTAACAGGAGAAATGGAAACATAAGGGTCTCTCAAAACCATCAAACACAAGTATCCGACACTTTCCATAAAGTGCCACGGAACGCAGGTAGGTACATCACACACAATTTATACTTACTCTGCTAACTTCAAAAAGGGGCTGAATTCATCACATGTATTCTAATATAAAGAAGAGTTTGACTGAAGTCAGTGAAAACATGTTACCAGCCTCCAGAAGCTTAAGAATACTCTTAATAATGCAAAGGGAGAAGAGTTCTACAAGTGTGTTTTCTGTTTAGATAAGACATGAAAAGAACTCTTCTTCATCCGTTAAAAGGGCATTTTCTTCAGCTGGCTTTTTCTTGTGTACAGTGTAATCCTTCATGGTCTGTTATCTAATTTCTAATGCGGATTAAATTGGCAAAACCTGTGCACATTCTGCAACATCTCCTGAAGTGCAAGTAACTCGTGTGTGTTCATATGTAGTGGGGGTTGTAGGCACCTATTTAGCAATAGAATCTGGTTCTAAAATTGTTATAAAATTGGTTACAAAACTGTTATTGCTATTCAAGGTTGCAAATTGTTATTCTCTGGTGCTATAAAGCCATCTGCCACGATGAACTGGAAGAGGGCACAGTGAGAGGGAAAAAATCTAGCTCTAAAGTGGGCAGAGAAATGAAAGGGACTTAAGTAGGAAAAACTGTTGGGCACATTGACTGTAACCACCTCAAAAGTAAAACAGAAGATACCTTAACCTTCCAAGCTGATTGTCTGCTAAGGAAACAGCTGTATTTTATACCACACCATATAGAGGTGTGTACTCTGCGCACACATGTTATGTAATGCATGTTGGCGACACCTTCATCTCCAAGGTCAGCCTCCATTGGAGCTGAAGCATCTTTGCATGCTGACAGTGCTGCATCTTCGCCATCATCACCCAGGTGATGGGGATCTGTTGTCAGATATTGCATCACTTTCAAAACACTGTCATATCCCACCCATATAACGTTGAATAATGCTGAATGCATTAATCGAAAATGGCTCTGGCCTGGAAATTTCGTGCCAAACCAAGACTTTTGATCTCTTCGCACAGTTGATTGCTGATGACCCACTGGGAAAGCACTTCAGGTCCATCATTAATAAGCTATGTCTTAAAGGGTAATGAGAACTGGGTGCTTTAGGAGACAATAGCTCATTCATCATCAATCAAGATCTGAAGTTTTTATACAGATGATTTAAGAAGAGTTGGACTGTGTAAAATTGAAATGTCACATTTGTATTGGGAGATGGGGGGAGCTTGGTAATGAAAATGAGAGTTTTAACCTTCTCCATTTCAGCTCGATGACCATACTCAAAAGCTCATGGATGTGGAATCTGCGTACCAGCTAGAAGCCCCAGATAGACTTCGATCTCAATTATACAATTTCAAGTAAAGATTATTTGGGTCATTAGCTGGAAGACAGTTTCAAGGCTTGATGGTAACAGCAAGATATTCTTTATTTGTATCAAAAGCATTCAGTGGTATGAGCTGCCTCTGTACTTTCAACTGCTCAATAACTAAGGACACTGGATTGCAGCACCTGAGCATAAATCTTCCAAATCCAGCTACCTATTTTGCTGCTTAAATAAAAATGGAGTAATTTGATCACCTTTCACTGAGTTTTATGGGGTACCTTTTCACCATTTCACCGCAAATGTGTGTGAAGATGGGCTCACAGCGCCCACGCGAGTCATTTAGCTACTTCATTAAAGGACAACAGGCTCTGGTCAACTCTTTCTTTAGCAATCTCCCCCAAAGGAGCATCTCTTTCATGAATGGGTTCAGCCACATTAAACCAACTCAAAGAAGACATTTGTATCTGCTCAGATGATTCCTCTGTCCATGCATGCCCTGAGTTCTTCCTTCTTACAGCCTTATTAAAATCAAGACATCAAATCATTTAACTGGTTACTTTGTAAAAGGAAAAACCACCACAACTATCCCAGCCCTCTGCAGTAAATACATCAGGTTTACAATACATGTTCCATGACTACCCTGTTCTCAGGGAAGTGCAGGTCTGTGTCAGGCTAATGGGCCCCATTACACCCTGCACCCTGAGCAGTTACTGAGACCATCGGGCACATAAAATGCAGCCACATGGCCCCAAAGGGTTAAGTGCATGGAGAAAGTAATCCAAAATACTATGGAAGTGAGTAGAAGCAGCTGAATCAAACAAGTAACACAGAAACCCTCACCTGTTCAAAAGGCAAGAAAACAGTTGGGTATAAACTCAACATAAGATGTGCTGCTTTTCACAGGAGACAGTTCTGTTCTTAGGCATACTTTGTTTTACTCAATACACTTGGCCTGTGCTAAAGGAAAAGGTCTCTCTCCGTAATACAGCTAGACTGATTTATCCTAGTGGCTGTTCAATTTAACCCATCTGGCAATGATCACAGCAGTTTCTGCCTACATGGGTCTTGATTCCGCAAGATGTTTAGGCCTAGGTTTACATTTAAATCATCTCCTTCCCCTCCATGGTGGAGGAGGCTTTCTGCTCCTGTAATAATGACTCTGACAACGGAGAGTAAAAAGATGTACTGATTCCAACCAACACTGCTTTTGTTAACCACACATCTGCCATCAGCATCACATTCCCTTGATGTTAACAACAGGGTAGACACAAAGTTGTATGACCAGCCTTAGCTCCGGCATTTCCTTTGCAGATGTTAACTGCAGAAGCAGCAGTAGCTGTTTACGATGTTACTCACCTTGTTTGCTTGCTTCTTCTCACATCACTAGATTTTGAAAGCTGTTTGACTCTGTTGACTTTGCAGGTGAGGAACTTTTGTGTAATACGTTGACTCTGTTACAGGGATATTAATTTTCAGAAGGAGATGCTAATTGACTCATTTCTTTGTCCAGTCAAATTCTGATCCTGATGTTTGCAGCCAAGTGCTTGATTTACTGTTTTCTTAATATAATTTTGGAAGGTGACAGGTAGATTAACAGATATAAAACATAACATTGTAACAATCCACGTGGCTTCCTGTGGGTTCCTCCAAATCAGGGAGAGAAGCAGAAAAGGGCCTGACGGTCCTTGTGGGTGGTAAGATGGACATGTGTCAGCAGTGCACCCATGCTGCAGAAGCAGAGCCAGCAGGTGAGGGAAGCAGCGATGTCCTTCTGCTGCGCACTCGTGAAGTCTGAAGCACTGGGTCCATTCTGGGCACCCTAGTGCAACACAGTTGTTGCCAAACTACAAGGCAGTCCAGGGAAGGACCACTATGGTGGATAGAGGCTGGAGGACTTGTCACATGAGAAGAGGTGAGAGGACCTGGGCTTGTCTAGCCTGAAGAAGAGTTGACTGGGGAGGGGGGACACCTAACTGCACACTGCCTCTGCCTACAGGAGGGCTATAGTGGAACACAGAGCAAACTCTTCTCAGAAGTGCACAGCTTAAGGACAAGAGGCAACAGGCACAAGCTGCAACATGGGAAACACTGATTAGACATCAGAAAAATATTCTTTGCAGAGAGAGTGGTTAAGCACAGGAGCAGACTGACCAGAGAAGTGGCACTATCTCCATCTCTAGAGATTTTCATAAACAACGAGCGACCTGATCCTTGTCTGAAGTTAGTCCTGCTCTGAGCGGAAGATTGGACCAGCTGACCTCCAGCTATCCCTTCCAACCTAAATTATTTTGTCTTCTATGGTTATTAATCATCTACTACCACAGTACTTACAACACTTCGTAAGCAATCCACTCTCTCCGTTTTTATAAAAGCATACTTCATTTTAAACTTTTTTAAACTGATAAGCATTTGATGATGCAAAACAGCTGTCTGGAAGATAACAGATATTTAGAAGCACGTCATGTGTGTATAAAGTGCAACAGAATTTGAAATACAGAACCTGTGTCACCATTACTGTCCCCCATTTCATGCAAAGGAGACATCTGGACTAAGAAATGTAAAAACTTTCAGTTGCCCTTCAATCTTTTGATTTTTGTTAGCAAAAAGAAAATTGTATTCATTTAAGTCGCTGTAATGAATCACTGATAAGTTTCAAATTACTGTCTGTGGAGAGCATGACACATCGCTAGCTTACCCCAGAAGGCATGCTCTTGAGCTCAATAAGAGCAGCAATATGCCAACAGTCAGAAATGAGCAGTCATTTCATTCACAGGAGTCATGACTTAACATTCAGGTGGCACAGCACTACTTGATGGGGATATCTGCCTCCTGGTTAGCAGTGACTGTGTGTTCAGGAAGAGGTGAGCCATTTCTGCAGTGCACTGGTATGCGCCTCTTCCATGAGTCCTCTGATAACACACCGTTATTTGGCAGTGCTTACCTTTCAGTTGTTCCATACCTCTGAGTATGGATTTCAGTGAGAAAGCTGATTATTCAAAAATTACTAAAACCTGCTGAATCTGAAATAAATAATCTCTCTTCTGCCCTGTTCTTATTCTCAAGCAGAAAGCTAGGAGAAGGAGCAGAAGGGGAGAAGATGTGCAGCACACTGGGTACGCCAACAGGGCAAACAAAGCCCTGCTGGTGTCCCAGTGGGCTCCAGAAAGTCTGGAGGCTCTGATTCCCCAACACTGGAATTAATTTCTGCTGTCTAGTCGTCTAATGATGAGCATCCTGTGGGACATAATCTTGTTTAAGAACTCAAAGCAGCTGTATCACTGCTTGCCTTGTAGTCTTTCATGACACAGCCCCCACTTTCTGTGTCAGGCATCCTCCAAATTTGCTCACTGAAGACTGAAGAGACCCCAGTGTCACTTCTGCCCTCTTGAAATGCTACCCATGCCCTATAGTTGCAATAACTCCTTCATCTGTCACACTGATCAGCCTCTGCAAAGGTACAGTGACAACACACAACCAAGCCACCCTTCCTGGCCCACCATGATGGTTTCACATTCACTTTTCCTCGTAATTTCTCTAGAGCTTTTGCTGTGATTGAAACAAGATGAATGGTTTAGGCTGTGGAGGGGTAGTTGTATGTTTATTTGCCAGTCCTACAGCAACACGAGCGGCTTCCAGCAGAGTTTCCTAGTGCCTCCAGGACGTTTCCACTGACTGCAGATTCACCCACAAACTCTACAGAGAACCACCAGTCAAGGTTTCCTGGGGGTAAGGTTGCAGACTGATCCTTCATCCATCCTCCTTTGCCTATGACCAGCTGTTCTGCTAGTTCAGAGTCCCAGTGTACGATACTTGGACCTAAACCTTATTTTCCCACTGCTCCGACAAGGATTCATCCCACCTCCTTCCTTCCCTGATCTCAAGGGCAAGCAGCCAACAATCAAGGGAGTCTGAAGAAACATGGGGCAGCAGTGGAGAGCACGTCCTTATTCCAGGGCAGGAAAAGTGGAAGCTGGTGCTTGGAGCCACCAAATAAGTATGAGGTCCACTGAGCCAAACTGAACCCTTAAAGAAACAGCTCTCCACTGAAGACTACTTGTGAAGACACACACAAGCACTTTAAATGCCTTTCCTTGTCAGGACATTTGTTATATAATATTTTGATGAAACCTGTAATGTTTCATGTCTGCTGGTGGCAGCTCTCAATTTATCTTTTCCAGCTGCTGAGATATGTAACTGTGAGACTACTGTGTCCTTGTTCTCCTGGCATCACCTCTTTATAGGAGGCATCTTGCGAGTAAATGTTGCCTGACAGTTTGTCTGCCATTGCTGCTGCTGCTGCACCCATTCCAGTGGAAGCCAAGCAGCAGTAGGAACAGAAACCTCAGCAGGGCCAGCGGCATCGGAATGCAGCAGGGTTTCCCTGCAGCATCGCCAGGAGCTCCGACTCTGGCATTATCTGGTGGTACATTTTTTAATTCTTTTCATACAACCACTCACAAATTCAAGAAACTTGCTTTCTATCCCAAGCACATCTGGCGCTCAGGCCGCGCACTTGGCTAACAGACTGATGGCCTTCTGTCTTGGAGCGTAAGTGCTTCAAGTACATCCTGATTGGCACCAACATGCAGAAATTCCTTCTCCCTTCGAAAAAAATAGTTAAGATCTGGATGTAATGGTAATTTCCTCCATTTTCTGAAAAGCTGTAAAAAATTACTGGCTCCATAGAGCCCTTCTCTTTCAAAACTGTCATAATGTGGCTTGGAATAGTCCTGGAAGGGTGCCCAGACCCATGTCCAGCTGCATCCTGTGTTTTCAGTACAAGCATTTGCATACGGCCTGGTAATTAGCATGCAGCTGATTTCATGCCAGCTCCAGCAATTGCATAACCTAACTAATCTTTTTTCTGGGCTCAAAAGAGGAGTCTGTGTCCGCTGAGCTTAAAATTTCTATACGGGATCTGTTCAAGTACCCTCCCACATTTCTATGCCACATTGCTAGCCTCTCCTGGGATACAGTGTTGACTCTTTGAAGAGGAATTTTAATTGAAATTTATCTGAGGTGGGAAGTGTCTGTGCCTTTCCCTGGCTCTCCTTTACTGAAACTGTGAGAATGACATGCTGAAAATCCTCCTCCTGCACAGAGGACTGTGAGGTGACTCTTCTTTGGCTCCTACAAGCCGTAAGGACATTGGACTGTGTCTGCCCTCCTAGCACTGTGGCTGGGGACAGCGAGACAGCCAAAAGAAGGCCTGCAAACTGAGGAACATGCATGTTAATTACAGCAATCAGTAAGGCCTTCTCTGTAAGTTAATGAGCTTGATAAGGTCTGAGCCTCAAGAACCCCAACACACATTTTTTCCCCTTTTAATTCTATAATTGCTAAGAGGTCACTGTCAAGTCCTGCTTCTTGCTTTTGCATGCACGCTAAATTCAGGTTTCCAACCTGAGCAGATGCCAGGGAACCCGTCCATGCCACTGAGCCGCCGACCCTGCGGAAACACAGCCGACGCATTACTGCTGTTTTCCCTCCCCAAAACTCACATGCCTTCTGCGATCATCACGTTTGATCACATCCTTTTTGACCTTAATTACGGTCGTGTTCTGTGAATCTATTGTAAGGTAACAGGGAAACACTGGTAACAACTAACATGTAGCTGTTACATTAAAAAAATCAGAATTCACGCCAATTTTCTTTAAACTATCAACCTTGAACCAGATGCTTAGGTGAGGCAAATAAGCCCATGTGAATTCATGCCAAAACCCCCCCTCCAGACAGCGGGAGCTAGAGCAATGGGTGACAAGGTCGTAAGCACAAGAGAGAGTTCAGAGTTAGTTCATTCACTTTTTTAAAACTACCATCTCTCTCTTCAAGTCTGCCCGCTCTTAAATACGAGCCCTTGTCATCTCCCACCAATCCTAATTTTATAAATGCCTCACCCTACACTTCCAGCTTCTTGAAAGCCGCAACAAAAACATCCTCTGCTATCTTTCCATTAATATTTTGGTTTTAACCAACATAGTTGCAAACATTCTCCCAACACACCTCTTGCTTCTCCCAGCAGCTGAACTGCATTGAACCCAAGCTGCTCTCAGTTATGATGCAGTAGATCAAGAGTGCCGCTGTGGCCTGGAGTGACATGGAAGTAAAACTGCAGTGAGATCTATGCCTCCATTAACAGAGGACATACTCTGCTCCCAATAGTGGCTTGTCAGATGGTGGACAGTCCCTTTTCTAATTCATTTCTGCTCCGTACCCCTGCAACCTTGGCAGCAGCCAGAGCTGCTTTCCTTGTCATATTTGATAGCAGAATACACTTTCTTCCTGGAAAAAGGATCGGTTTGCTTCCAGCATTTTACCGCTCTGCAGTTAAACTAGTCCAAACAGCTTCTGTCTGCAGGCAGTTAAAGCACACAGTTTGTCCTTGTCTACACTCTAGCTAAACTGCAGCTGGCACTGATTGATGATATTTATTTCAGTGAGATCATTTTTAATAATGTAGACAATAGGAGGGAAGAGTAAGTGCCCAGACCCACAGTTCTGTTGTACTAACTGCTATCCTTAGCATTAAGAACAAGTCTTAGCAATTTTTTGCCAAAGAACTTCCCAAATAACCCTATGCAACAGAGGGAGAGCACACAAACAGACCACAGGCTGCAGAGTCACTGAGGGCAAAACAAAGCAGTTGTTCTCCTGGCTTCGGGGCTCGGCTCGGTGGGGTTCAAGCCTGAATTTCTGCCTCTGCACTGCCTATGGTTAGCTTTGCGGCTTTTCTTACCGTTACCTTTCAAGGTCAATGCATCTCAGACACAATTTATAAATAATAAATAAATTATTGGAAGAGATATCCTGAATGATAATTTCTTTCTAAGTTCATTGAGTGTTGTGCCCCATAACTGAATAGATGTTGGTAAAAGGATGGGAATATTCATCCAACCAAACATAAGGGGAAAAATATATTCTTCTGAGTTATTGTATAACTCTTTATTTGGCTTTAATAGCTTCTCTTCCTCTTGAGCTTCAGAAGTTCTTGCTCAAATTGCATAGGCAGCCAGTGTAAGGCTGCAGAACTTATATACCTGGCTATTCCTGGTCTTCAAAGGCTACAAAACATCTGTTGGTTGGCAAGAGCTATTAATTAGCAAAACTGAAAAGATGATTCTTTTTTACAAAGGCTTGGATGAAGCAGGGGAGGGGGAGACGGCTCCAGGAAATTCAAGCCTTGTGGAGGCCTGTAAGCTGTGTGCCTCTGGGCAAATTCCCAAAGCTGAAATCTCAATGAATGTAATGGTTCTTAATTCCACAGGATTTCTAATTACAGCCAAGAGAAGGCAATGAGATGGGATGTAAATGTTTAAATGAAAATAAAGAAAATAAAAAGCCTGTCAAATGTACTAGCCGGTCTCTCAGACATGGCTCCCCGCATGCCAAGTGTCTGGGCAGGTGCTCCAAGCAAAAAACTGATTCCACAGACACAGTGACAGGAGAGGAAAATAAAATGGCTCCCAAACCATCCTTCCCACACCTCTTTAGAGGCTGTCTCCTAACGAAGGCCTTCTCTTTCAGTCCACCACTACAGGTCTGACAAACTTTGGTGGCTACAACAAGCTGCATCCTGGAGTCTCCCTACGTTTGTAGAAAAATCTCTTCCTTCCCACCCCAAATCTCCTTGTATGCCAGCTCCCTGCTCTTCTCCAGGGTCTTCTCCTAGCTTTGGGGCTCACTCCTAGCCTCCCTGCCTGCCCCACTCTGTCCTCTAAAAGCACATGGGCACAGCACTGGGGCCCTCAGCCACAGCCGTGTCGGTCCCAGAGCGCTGCAGAGAAGCAGCCTTCCTCCCCGCTGCAGCCTTCCTCCCCGTGCCCACCACCACCTTCCTCCCCCCGCCTCACCGCAGCCTCTGCGGTGGAGCACATGGCACCCACGCGCGAGCTGCGGCCAAAGCACCGTCCCCTGTGTGAACCTGCACATTTCTGCCTGTTCTGTGAGCAAAAGCCTAGCGCTTTCACCTGCAGAGAAGAGAGGCAGTTTGTTAAACGCCATCACTGCTGTCTCACCTATCCTATTAACAGCTGTCATTTTCCCATCACAAGCTCAAATGAAGATTCCCACTCCTGCAGGGCGAAAGGCCCCACGGTAATTTGGGAAATCCCAGTGCTACAGAGCACGTCAGACAAGAGGACAGAGTGAAGGACAGGACTCCACGGAGCGCTTCACAGGGAAGGGATGGGAATGGGCAAGTTAGGCTGAGCACTGTGGTGTGAGCAAAATCTGTTCCAGGGTTTTAAGCCTGTTAATCACTGGCTTCCATTTTTTAACATACAGAAGGATCTTGCCCTTCCCTTTTCCCCCTGTTTTATACTATTTTAGAATTAAATCCTTGGAAAAGGGTCCTGTGAATGGCCCATGTGAATGACCCACTAGAAAGGGACAAGGCAACAATCCCCTGAGCACCCACCATCTCTGCAGGCACAAGCACCTACGCCAAGCCCGAGGTGCGACATGGTGGCGTGGCATTGCTGGCCACCCCACCAACAGGCCAGATGGCATACCCGCACCGCGCAGCAGCTTGCAGGACTGCCACCAGCCCTACTGCCTCTGGGCTAACCCAGAAGGGGAGGAAGGAGGTTAAAAAGGCTCCAAGAGACACAGCATAAAATTCGATCTTGGTCTTCTGGGCAGTACCGTTAGCACAAATCACAGCCTGTGCATGAACAAACCCACTTGCTTGCACATAGAAAGAGGAGATATTCCCAAAACATGTAGCACACATGAACCTCTGATGATGTACCAGAGCAAGAAGTGCCACGTGCAGAGGCAGAGTGATCTCTGGAAATGACACTGCTGGTACACGTGTGGTTTGGAAAGAGCTAGTACTCTCAGATGAATTGGACCAACATCCACTTAAAACCATAGTTGGAATTACGGACTTAATTATAGGTTTGGGGCGTTTGTTTTTTTTTTAAGGTACTGGGTTTTTTGCAAGTAAAGTTTTCCCACTACGGATGGTGTCAGTCTCCTCTCTCAGCACCCTTCTAACTTAATACAACTCAACGGTTCAACAAAACTCCCACTCGGGCACTGTGCAGGGTGCACATGTGTTGCCAACTCTGGTCTGCAGTTTTTTAGATGTTTGGTTGTTTTTCATGGAAAAGCTGCCAGGTGCTTTCCAGGGGACCTTAGGACTCCTAAGAACAGTAGAAGGAATTTTTGCAAATGAAGAACAATATTCCTGCTCCCCCTTTTTGAAGGAAACACTGTGGTTTGATGAGAGGAAGCACGTTCTTTACAACGGGGCTCGGTGCTCAGGACTAGCGCAGGAGCATTGCAGAGGTCACAACCAAAGCAGATCCCTGAGGACGGGCAAGAGAGGAAAGGCATCATCTCCACTGTATCCATCTCTCCTATGAATTTGCCCTGTGCGAGACTGTCTCTGAGGGGGTAGGCTGAACAGCTGGGAAAGGAAGAGTTGGGCCAGAGGAAGAATTTGGATAAGCAAGCTCATCTCAGGCTCGTCTCCCTCCTCAAGCTCTGTAAAGTGCTCTACCTGCATGAACATCAGTTCAGCCTGAGCTAGCTTAAGCCTTGCCCCTTCCCGTAATGTGAACAGAGGAGAAAATGTCCTTGACTGCCTGCCAGCACTTGTCATAAGAGGGACAAAGTACTTCGGGCTCCAGCAGGCACTCTGGGATCTCTGGATTCACACATTTACTGGTCTGGGATGCAAAATATAGCTCCGAGCAGTTCTAAGAGTATGCTGTTATTGTCATCAGGACCCAACGGCCACTGCCACAGGTGCTGACACCTCTCTTGCACTTGCTCTTCTTAACCTGCTTCTGAGTTATGGAAGAGGTGATTTAAGTCCAAACAAGTTTGACCCTGAAGTTTCTGTTCGCAGTTGCCTAAATCTGACACGGAGATGATAGCTGGTTCCACAGAGAAATGCAACTGCAAAAACGCCAGCTGCTTCTCCCAAGTACAGCGTGTGCCATACTGGACATGAACACTGCAGCAGACTGAACTCTCCTGGACACTGCCTGCTCCCCCTGTACCACATGGTATACTGGTAACTGCGTCTTACTCGGGAGCCAAATCCTCTGTTTTACCTCTCTGGCAGAGAAGACAGAATTCAGAAGTCCTGGCAGCTCTTACCTGCATCTAACTCAGCGTGCCCTGTTGAGACTTGAACCCACATCCTTCAAAAGGGCAGTGCCAGAAGGCCATGGTAGCACGCATACTGTAAATTAAACCTACTGTATGGCATATTGGTACTTGGAGGGGTCTTAAAGAAATCTCAGCTAAGAAAAAAGCATAAAGGTACTCATCGCACTCATTTACAAGAAGACAGAAGGAGACTATGACCACACTTCAAATACACAGAACAATCTTATGATGATAAAACAACAACCTATAATTACAAATTTAGCAATTTTTTTTCTTTGGTGATATTGATTCGTTTTCAGGAATAATTAACCTTTCCTAAGATACGACATGTTTCTCGCCAGACAAAAATAAACGAGAGACTAAGTATGTCTCAAGGCTCGAAAAAAAATAATCAGATCTTCTGTTTAGTCATGGGGTTCCTGTACACTTTCCCTTTAAACTCATAACTCAGTTTTATATTTACTTTGTTAATTGAAACTGAGATTTATTAAATTTGTAACTTAAAAATCCAATAAAGAAGCAGCCACCATAGGCAAAAGCATTTCCCTTGGTATAGCTGTTACAGTATGCTATCAATCAGCTATGAACATGGATACGCAAATTGACTGTGCCTATCAGAAAATGATAAAACAACATCCCACTGATGTAGGAAAGTTTTGCTTATCAGCAGCATGTATCATTATTCCACAAAATACAGAACAATGTTCCACAGGCAAATTCAAGGATGAGGTCTTTTTCCTCTGAGGTACTTCCTACATTATTATTATTATTCCAGCAGTACTTATCTCAGAAATTAATTCAATGCCAGTATCCTGGATGTAGAGAAGTTGGAGTAGATAGCACTCTATACATAAGGGATACCAAAACTACGCTGTTCTTTACCTCAGAATTTTTTCCAATAATTTTTAACTGTTCATTAAACAACCAATGCTCTTTGCCTGAGTAAGCAAGACACTGAACTAAAAAGAAACCCTGAAGAGAAATAGTGCAAACCTGCCCTGGGAGCTGTCACGTGCTTGCCGTTGCTAAGGGGTATGACGAGCGCTTGTTCAGAATGAATATATCATGGGCTCTCCTGAAGAGCCCGTTGGGCTAGACAGGAGGTACGGTAGAAACCGGACAGGATGTTAAGAAGCATTTCTTCTGCGGTCTTCCCTCACTGCTTCAAAAATACATAAGGAAGAGAGAGGGTCCTTTAACTTTTAACCTTGCTATATATATTTGCAAAAGGATATACTGACTTCAGAAGTTTCTGTTTGTTTGCTGATTCATTGTGTAATTAACCTTGTGCTTACGACTCAATGAATCGCTAAAAAACCCTGTGTATGTGTCAGCGCCTTTCTAAGTAAAACACACTCAGGGTTCTTAAATGGTATTGTACTAGCAACAGCAAAAACCAAAGCCTGGCCTAATTATACAAATTATTACAGTAAATATTTAGGACTGGATGGTACTAAACAGCGGTAATATGTAAGAGGTGAAACTTGAGAGGAACCTCACCCATTCTCTTGCATGAAAAATTAACTTTTAGGCTTAGAGTTTCTTCCCTCTCCACACAAGTAAGATTTCTCAAAGACTGAAAACATGCTTTACTGTAGCTCTCAAATGTTCTCATTTATTTTCTGTGATTGATTGCAAAAGTAAATTCCTGCTAAAGAGAACCAGAACATCTCAGACCCGCACAAAAGAGCCTGCATATCATTTTAAACCAGAAAAATCCATGTGGATGGCCTGAAATGAATCTCACTGTCTGTTTCAGCGTACGGGAGTTTCAATCACTCCACCAAGGACCAGAAATGAATGCCATGATCAGCATGACCACCCACTACGCCCTTCAAATAACAACTAGATTTAACTCCGCTGCAATGTTCTTATCAGCACCTCCTAGTTAAACCTGATCAGCAAAAATATCTGTTGTGTTATTTAGATTGAAAGACAAAATCATGTTGAAAAAAAAAAAAGTTTTACAGCGATACACCAACAGGGCATCAACCTGGCTGCAAACTACTCCAAGCCGCAGTCACATCAAGTACAGGTCTTTACGCATTCTCGATCCAGTGAGTCTCACACTTACTTGCGCAGCTGAGGGAATGCACCCTCTTACCATTTCAAATGTTCTTTATAGTGTTTTGATTTGAAACAAATATAAAATAATCCTGGGTCACTTGAAAATATTTCTACCACCACCGAAGTCTTTATTTTCTGAAATGTATCAGTGCTTGTGTATATTATTAATATATTACTTCTTGGTACAAAATGGATTTGAAGGCCAATAAATGGAGTGACTCATTTAAAGGCCAATAAAATGCAAATAAAAATACTAAAAACTCATGTGAATTTTAAAATAATCAAGGCCTGTAGGAAAACAAATTAATACCCAAATAACTGCCATTCCCAAACTGTTTCTTAGCCAAGATAACTTCGTGACTCAGCTCCCAGCCTGGCAATTAAAAATTGGCAAAGTACTTGATTGATACAATAACAGTACTTAAATTAATGAAGCAGGTAACGCCTATAATCAAGGAGAAAAACCTAGAAAGGGTCTAGGTAGCATGTTATTACACCACAAAAGAGTTGATTTGTTTTGATATCAGTTGTGCCTCAGTATGTTTACTAAATGTCGTTCATTTTACAGGGACTTCCATCTCTTTACGCACACAGCAGTTTCCATGAAAATGCCAACTTGGTTAATGATAAATTCCAGAGAGTTCGCAAGTTTTTGGGATGTGAAACCTACAGAAAATCTAAGTTGCCTCTCCCTAAAAGTTGTTGCTCACTATTTAGTGGCAATCAGTTTGCAGACCACAATTTCGGAACCGTTCAGTTCTGGTGCAGATAGAAAATGAACTGATGGATTTATATGCCAAAATGAGCTCTCTGGAAACTGTTCCCTTTCCTCAGTGACTTCAAATTCTGTTCTCAAATGTTTCTGACCACTTAGCACATTCACAAATCTATGAAAGCACGCAGTGTTTTCATTTATGACGGATTTTACACCACGCCTTGTGACCCACTAGCACAGTGTCTCTTCTCAGGGATGGGAACTTTCAGTGAACTCCTATGGAGCCTCAGGCTCTCGTTGGAGAGTATTTCAGGGCTTATTGCAACTGGCCTTTTGCCAGCTTCCCACAGAGAAAGCCAGACTAACTGGAAGATATATCACTGGGCCCTGACACTTCATATTTCTTCATCACTGGCAGGACCATCATCCTTCAAAAGTCCATTTCCAACTCAGCTGTCTGAGAAGAATGAAAAATCATTCTTCTAGAAAGTCTAAGCAAGTAAAAAAAGATAAATGGATTTGATCTAATTTAAAAGTTGTCGAAGATGTAAAATGACATGAGAAGACACAAGTACTAGTTTATGTAGGACAGCAGCCTAAGGCATGAGCTTAAACGCCCATCTTTGGGAAATGCAGGCAAGCAGCCTTTTCCAAAGCTTTACTTCTATACGGGATTCATATTATAGAGATAACCTTAGTATAGATATGATGTCCTTTGCTCTAGCACCTGTCACAGATCCACTTTCTTGTCTTGCCAAGCTCTCGAGGGGCATGCCTGCTCTCTGGAGTAGCAAAGGGAAGGCATCTGTCAGAGTGCCAGAAGTTGTCATTAAAAACAAATGGAGAAATAACAACAAAATGAAGAAACACCTAGTGCTTGGAAACCTCTGCCAAAATCTCTCCAGTTTAAGATGTCACTATTGCTGTAACAAAAGGACTAGATGAAACATACTTATACATGCCAGTGTTGCTACCTTCATAAATTGTTGGATCAGTTCCTAGTTTTATTAATAATCCAGTGCTCCGCTGTGTTCAAAGAATAAATACCACTGCCCAAAAAAAAGCCCCAAACTTCATAAGCCCCACTAAAAGTATATTTTTCAAAGGATACAAAACAATGCCTTTTATCAAATATGTAAACCAAATATGACAATGAAGCCTTTAAAATCAAATGTTACACTTTTCTTCAGTTTCTTTCTATTCACAAGCATAAACATCAACCTCTATCTACCAAAAACAAAGAAGGAGAGAAAAGGGCAGTTGTGCAGGCACTTGGAGCTTTGAAAGACTCCACATTTATATTATGCAGACATGGGAAACCAACAGGATTCAAACACCTCCCCTTCCCATAATCCAGGCAGATTACACGATCAACACACTGGAACAGAAAGGATCCATTCGGATCACATCTGCTAAAAATATGTGGACACGCAACGGAATCACACAAGGTATTTGATCTAATTTGCTTCTTGTCTTGCCATCACTCTGCTGCCAGAGGCCAACTAAGAGCCCTGGCACCCAACTACCTTTGTCATGTTCCCCAAGTCCTCCCTCCGCTCCGTACATTTCCAGCAGCGGGAGCAGAGACCCGAATGACTGAAGCACCCAGCTCTACCAGCTCGTGCAGAAACACTACTGTGCGCGGGCTCCGCATTTTGTGGAAGCTGCCTTTTCCTCAATGGGTGCACGGTTAGTTTTAAAAGACTAAGATAAAATCTGAAGTCCCTGAAACACATCGCAGATGCTGGAGTCAATAATATGGTCAATAATGAAAGACCCAGTTTCTCCTTCCCTGCCAATAACACAGCGTACTTTCACCTCACCATGCAAGCACTGCCACCTCTCCTCGCGTATCTCTCAGATGCAGTTCCAGAATGAAGCTCCCATTGATTCCTATTTTCTACAGACTGCTGGATCAAGCACTGTACCTACTTATTTATGACCAGAGGTTTTTAGGTAATAAAGTGAAGCAAAACAAAACTCAGAAACTATAAAATGTCTTATTTTCTCCTTCTCCCTTATACACACTCACTTAGCAAAACTTCAGCCCAGGGAGATCTGAAATCCGTTCTAAGCATCACTGAAGACAGCGCGTTTAAAACAGGAAAGCTACAGCTACAGTATTCAACACTATGAGGCTTTCTGCTTAACATTACTTTCGACAGACTTGTGAGATTTCTAGTCCAAAACTGGCAGCAATCTGCCCATGGTATTTCTGGTGCAAAGGCCACAAAGAACAAGTTTTTGGTGAAAAGAACCATTACAAGGCAATTTCTACCACCAGCAGCTCTTTTCAGCATTCTTTTCATTTCATAGCACACACTGATGAACAACAAAAGAAGTTAGAGCTGCAGGACCAATAGATCATGAGAAAACACTCAGAATCCACAGAGAGTAGTTTCCACATGGGATTTCCCTTCTCCATCTACAATTCAGATTAGATTTTAAACTCTGAAGCAATTAGAATAGCCTCCTGAAATGTCAGCAGCGCCAAGAGTATGGGTGCGCGTATAGTCAGGAACTCACCTCCTCATCAGATCGAGGCCCTCTTGGCATGTTTTATCTATAGGTGATGGACAACATTTTCCTAATGGTATAGCTGGCTGAGGTAATTAAAGCGGATTGTAATTTGTAAGATTTTAATTCCTTGATTAATCACAGGCATAAGTAGTTATGGTTCGCACACTGATTTTATTCTTCGTTTAGGACTACGCATAAGCGAGGTAGCAACACAAGAACCTAGTGGCTTATTGCAGCTGAGAAAGAGGTGAAACAGCTGAGGCATTGAAGGAACCAGATGTTCTTGTAAGTACTTGTAAAGCTGAGTTGAAGCCATCTGGTCTCACCTGGAAGATGTGATACTGAATTCTCAATTTCCTCTCTTGATATCGTTGATTCTAATTGAGGTTTCTATTCCTTCGAGGGTCATGAGGTGTTAAGTTTCTCCCAGAAATTATGCTCTGGTTCAAAAGTTACATTTTCCAATGTAAAATGAAGTTTAAATAAAAATGAACAAACCCCCCCATCACCTTCTCATTCCCCGTATGCCCCAGAGCTGGTACCATCAGTGAAATTGGAAAGGGATAGCTAAATATCAATAACAGATTGACTTTTTCTCCAAACCTCAAAGTCTGCTTTCGCACTTCAGTTACAGCTGACACTTTGTGATCTTGACATCACGAGGCTGGGAAGCAGTGAACTTTGGTCTGCAAAGCACAGAGAGTTATTTTAAGACCTTCTGCTCTGTGTCTAGGTCGCCCTTGAACACTTCTGGCTGCCAGGGCTCTCCTAGTGGAGGTTATTATCTTGTACCAGATTCCTCTTTCGCAGGGATTCCTCGTGTGGTGTAACACTCCCAGGGCAGCCCTACCCTTCACCTCCCCGTACGCCCGCTGAGGGTTATCACCAGATAAAAGGGTTGTGGAGATGACTGTTGTGGCTCGCTAGGATTTGGCTACCAGCTGGCCCACTGGAGGCCATCAACATGCAGCTTTAATCAGAGCATCTCTGAAACAAGGAGGACCTCTGCGCCCTGATTTTATCAGTGCTGGGGCCGTAGCATGGCTGAAGATCACGTTTCAGTCCGTGGAGCCATGCTGATTTACAGCATTTGCAAATTCAGCCTGAGATCTTTTGCTTTGCCCTTTAAGCACGTATTTTTGCCTTCCAATGCACGTGCCCTTCTCTGTGATAGCTCACAAGTCACCACTCAAGAAAAAGATGCTCCGTAAGGATAAATGCCAACTGCCCTTTAGAGATACTTGTAATAGAGCAGTTTTCATGCTGAATGTTCCCTGCATTTGTTCTGGAAGGGGACTCTGACTCAGGACTGCATCACACCCTACCTGGCGACATCGGAGGCAGTGCTCAACACATTTACTTTTTTCAATATGCTATGCTTGGAACAATGCTTTTGATTTGGGATTTTTTTTTTTTTTACAACTGAATGGGCTACACAAAATGTCGACCTAATGGTTCATAAAAACGCTTTTCTAGAGAACAAATGTTAACTGTTCATCATGACTGAACATGAAAATTTCGTGCTTTGGATGCGCACAGGCTTCATATGAAGGGTTGCACAGAAAGGCCATTCGGAAGTCAGTTTGCATCACGCCGCCACCTGCAAAACACTCCTAACAGCCCGTTCCCAAAGTGCTTTCTCTTGGCTAACTTGAAGTAAATTGGGACAAAGAATTTTTGACACTCCTGAAGTCTGTATCGTAGCCTAGGCAGGCTTTACTTTTGGAAAAATTTTCCTACCACGATTTTTCTGTGCCCAGTTTACTATGTTAGTTCTAGTTCATTCCTGGCTTTTTCTTTCTGAATTAAAGCAAGGAAACAAGCTAGGCTTTCATTGCTGTGGCATTCAGAGCCCTCCACAGTATTTCATGCAAAATTGAAGACTTTCCAAGTATGGATTCTTTTTGCGTTGGAAAAGTTCTACCAGCATGAAGCATTTCCTAATATTCCCTGCTGCCACCCCATTTCTGTAATGGCAGGCGTGCTTCCTTTGTAGTTTCTTATAACAAGCCAGAAGAAAAACCACGGCACGTCAGGACTGAAGTGTTGCCCATGTATTGAGAACGTGCTGCTGTTCCCACATGAGTGCATACTGTTTCAGAAGCGCTTTGATGACATGGTGTCAGAAATAAACCAGCAGAGAGATTGTTCCTGTCAAGTAATCACAAATACCTAATTTTAGTGCTGCAGGATGTTTCAGCTCTAATAAGCCCCTGGACCAATTAGAGCGAAAGTTGTATTGTTGTAGTCTCTGTGCCTGCAGAGTTTAGGAAGAATGAGGTGAAGTCTAAGGTGGACTGAAGTTGCTAGTTGAAAGAGCCTGTGCAGAGTGTCAGAGTTTGAGCCACTCGAGAGTCAAAAAAGCTGATGAGGATCCCTTGAGAATGCCACGTGTTGTGTGCATTGTGCCCAACTGTAGCTTTCTCTAGGAAAGCGGGTTGGGAAGGCTGTGGTAAGAGCCAAAGACCTGGTAATATGAACATGCTTTTCTTGAATGCCTGTGGAATTTAGCATAATCCTGCACAATATTAGGAGACACAGGCTTGGATCTGATGGCCCGTCCAAGGCCTCCCCAGGCCCCAGTGGTACACCATGTGCTGCAGATCCCAATGGAAAGGGAGATTTCGCTGTTATTACACAGTTTGTGTGCTCACTTCTCGTGGCAGAAGGGAACACATTTGGGATGAACTCCCCATTAACTTTTTCAATGTTGTATCACAAAAGCTTCAAATCCAACAAATCACTCCAATGACAAGCCACCCTGAGATGATTAATTCCCAAAATCAGTTATAACACTGGGAAGAGAAAAAAAGGATGTAGGAAACTCGAAACTCACTTAGAGAAGAATGTCTCTCCTACATCAAGAAATGGTGGAGGCAAATTAAAAATGCTTACAAAATGAAAAGAAAAGCAAAAGAAGCTGATGAAAACGCATAATCATACCTACATCCATGTGGTTAAATGCTTAGTCAAAAGCACAAAGGTCTAGATCCTCTCCCAGAAACACCAGACTAAAACAGTGAAAGATCTGATAGGCGGACAGCAGTGTAAAACAGGCGAGATGAAAAAACAGCAAAAAGGCACAGAGCGCAAGATTGGCTCTTATTGGGCTTATCCACGTGTGATAAATTGTAAAATGAGTTTTGCTTATCTGTAGCAGACAGCTGAATTCTACAATAAGCATAACTGATACATGGTGTTTTATTTATTAGCTAGGTACTCACCAGCGACTGATGAGCAACTGACCAATATTCAGTATGTAGTACATCTCTGGGTACTACTGTGGTACAAATAAAGAAACTACGTTCTGGGTGTTTTACAGTGAAAACAGTAAAGCTATAGTGAAAGAACAGAGACAGCTATAGGGCCAGGCACAGCTCAACACTGACTGCTGGATCCTGCAACATGGGAAGAGAAAGCAGGGATGTTCATACAAACCTCTTGGAGGATTTGGCCAAAGCAATAAACCAGTGCAGGAATTTTATGTGATGGCATTTCTGGTAGCTTCCAGGCTGGCCATCCCAGTGAGAAATACGAATATTCTGTTAGTTTTACTACTACCAACACTGAGCAATTACACAGGACTCACCCGATTTAAGAATACTAGGAGATACAGGCTTGGCCAAAGCCCCAACAAACTTTAGTGGTGCACCATGAAGACCAGAGCCCCAAAGGAACAGGAGATTTTTATCATTAGCATGTATTTACGAGTTCTTCTGACAAACCCTACTGCTTTCACAGAGTGCCAAAACTGCTGTGCTAATTCTGTTTGCCCGGTACTGTTTTCTGCACTAACTAGTTAGGCCAATGAAATAACTCCACCGCACAGGACTGAACTGCTGCGGGATGCAGACGAAATCTATGAGTGATATTTTTATTTGGGATTAAATCATTAGTATTATCTGGCCTAGTTTCCTGAACCAGTAAGCGAAGACATGTTGTTTCAGATTAAAAAAAAACAAAAAAAAACCTACTGTAGAGCTGCTACAGAGAGAAAAGACGGCAAATGGTTTCATAACCATGTTACATGGAGTCTGCAAGACCTGTTTTCAGGGGATTTGATATTCTGAAGTTTGCCTTCATTGTCTTTTAAGCTGAAAGTCAAAAATTTAAATTCCTCTGGCAAAAAGATCTCTTTCTCAGATTACTTGAAGCATTTCATTTCAGCAAATGTAAATATTTCCTTTTGATTTGCCCTTAGAAAAATGTAATATATATTGCAAAGAAAAATATTCAAAGCAAAACTCATTTTTAAAATGAAAAGCTGAAATAGTACATCGTCAGAACTGTCTTGGGAGAGTCCCGAAATCCCCAAAGTAACTTCTGCTAAAACAGCTCCATCTACAAAATCATTCCCGTTCTGACAGAGGCACATCTTGTCACTGAACAAGGTTCGCTTGCAGCTTTGCCAAGGTCCCACCTAAGACACATCTCATGCACTAAAAAAGTCCATAGGACAAGCTCTGAAAAGACGTGTCCTTCTATCAATTAGGCTAAAAACATTCTCTAGAGTATAGTGAAGAACAGAAGAACATGTTCCCAGCCGAGACTGGAAAAAAGAGGTAACTGCGAAACGGGCTACTATAAAGGGAGTACTAAGTATATTACTTACTTAGAAGAGTATTTCCTGGTCTTTGTTAGTAGTTCTCAGTACTCAAAATGTCTTGCAAATAAATGGAGTGTATGAAATCTGACATGAACAGGTTTTACATTTTCATTGTGTTCAGAGCTAATCCTAATTAAGATCTTGTCTCAAAATATGCAGAATCTAAAAAGAAAACATATATTATGTTGGGAAAACAAAAATGTGCTTCCCCAGGCAATAGTAAGGTTGTGCTCTCAGAAAGCTCCCTCCTGCCTTGAAATCTTGGTAAGAGAATATGATGATGAATGAGATATTAGCAGATGCACAAAACTAGCATAGATGACTGAAATAAAACATAAGAGTCAACTACTTTTTCACACTGCCAGATTGATTAGCTATGCATAAAAAGCCAAGAAACGTTTTCCTCGTCATCTTCACAAGAAAGGTCATGAAAGGGCTTCCCACTGTCTTTAAAACAAAGGATGACAACACTGTATGATAAATTGTTATTTTGAAGGTGTTGTTCATGATATTTGCCTGAAACTTTCACATCTTTGGAAAGCTTGCCATGTTCACTGCACGTAAAATCCAAGCCACTCCTTACAGACAATGCACAACAATTTCACACAGCAAGTTTTCAAGGAGATACCATTTTCAGAACATTACTGCATGTCTTCATTATCCCTGAAGTGACGAGAGAAGCCAAAACAACTATCAGGGCAGCTAAAAAAAGTTCCTAACGTGATGCTGTCGTTTTGACCCTAACAACTCACAGGGTAACTTGTTCTTACTATCACTAAATTCACCTTTGTTTTTACTAAAAGAACAAGAGCTGCAGTTGTAGTCACCTGAGAGACCTGGTAGTACCTCCTGCTCCCTGCCTCGGTAACTGGAACCTTTCTGCCACAGAAAGTTAATGGGTAACACGTTTCCTGGATGAATTCTGGAATGAATTTATGCAGAAAATCAAAAAAACTTCAGAATTCATACACAGCTTCTGTCTCCTCCCCAGTGTATAACAAATGATACAACCTCACAAAGAAAGTGCAATAGGAAGTGGTGCGTGTATTTGCAACTTTAAACTTGAATCAGGCACCTGTGGGGGGTTGCCAATGTGTCTATTAAGTACCAGAAATGCCCTGCTGCGACCAACCAGTGGTCCAGCCAGCCCGGTCTGTCTCTGTGCACAGCAAAAGGGCTGGTGCTTGGGGAGACGAGGTAGCCTGGCCTCTCCTCCAGCATTCCCCACCACCCACAGCCATCATTTTGGGGATGTCATATGCAATGCAATTTTCCTACATTTCTGGTCTTTATCTACTAAAGCCAAACTCTCTCTGATCTTTCTGATAGAGAACTCCATCTCCTGAGTTAAAATCCCAGTTGTTTCCAGCAAGCATTTGATTTACAGACTCCCAAGGCTCTTCTGATTATATTTTTTTAATCTACTTTCCTACACGTCTTGTAGTTGAGCAACTTTGGACATCATACTACAAGAGGAGAGGAGAGCTATATTCCTGAGAGCAGAATGTGTTGGTGGCTGGAGCAAGGTCTGGGACCCAGAAGATCCGGATGCAATTTTCTCACTATGCCATAAAATCTTCTGTGCCCTTGGGCAAGCCATCCCTGTCCTGGTCCCCATTGATACAACAGAGACAGCAGCAAGTCTCTTGACTCCTGAGGATGCTGTAAAGCTACGGACGCTAACAACTATGAGACCGTCCATCAGCCAAAACCAGTATGTAAAAAAAATAACAGTTGCTTCATCAGAGAAGCACAGACTGTCCTCCTGCCTCCCATTTAAAATGGTTCCCATTTTAAACCCTTCGTCAAATGTGTAAGACTGCTCCCTGGGGCCAGAAGAACAATGAAGATTATCTATCAATGAAGATATCTCAAATCATGAAGTGCTCCTTTACATTCTGGCTGTGGAAAGGATGTTCCATAGGCTACTGAAGATGTGGAAGAAGAAATATGCTTCACTGTGTGTGTGACAGGTGGGGGGAACAACATCCATCTCCTGTTCTTTATGAAGCACTTCAATATCTGTGTAAGAGCCACCTACTAATTATTTATTGTTTCCGTTCTGGAAGTGCACGTCAGAGTGGCTCTGGGGAAGATCTTTCATCTTCCATGCTGTATATTCCTCTGAGTGCAGGGGCTTTAGTACTGCAGTGCCTCGAGACCTTGGTGCTCCCACAAGTGCAACAGAAGCTCATCAGTGAAACAGAATTATTAAGTGGCCTTATTAACTTGCAAGTTTGCTTATTGGCTAAACAACTAATATGCACCTTGGCTTCTTGCCCCACGAGGGATCTTGCTTTCTTCAGTTCTCTGAGAAACTCGTTTATTCATACCCACATTGTTCTGTGAAGGCAAATGCGATTGCTTTTAATATAACATTAATGTTACGAAGTTTTGATTGAAGTGAACTACGATTACAGGAAAACCACTGATTCTTTTTTTAAATAGGTTGATTACTTGTCTGTATGCACAACCTATGAAGAGTGTAACACCAAGATATTTTAGAAACTAAATGCATATTTACTCTCAGTAAAGGGTTTATCAAATTTAAAAAATCAAAAGAGAAAAAGCAGTCGTCACCGTTCAAAAAAAAGTTACTATAAAGCAGTATGTGAGATAGCTCTTTCCCAATACCAAAACCAAGAAATAATGCACCTCTTGCACTTTCAGTTAACAAGCATTATCCCCTTTAACTTCCTCTGCCTAACAGGCACTCAGTGTTTTGCAGTTTTTCTCAAAGGCTGATTTCCACCTCAAAGCAGGCTGCAACTCGATATATGCATAAACATGTTTCTGAAGATGTATAAGTGGAGAAATGCAGGATTACTTACTGGAGCAAAAGGTAATGAAATAAAAATACACAAGAAAATATTCTTTTTATAAAGCCGGCTATAAATTAGGACTATTGTGCTTATAGTATTCCCTACTCTGCTTTTACATTTACTGGGTTTTTTACTTAGTTGAAGGTTTTGACCTCTTTGGGTTTTTTAAAGAATGATGACTCTGATATCCCACTTCAATGATTCAGTCCAAAAAAATACAGAAACTCCCCCTGAGAGTTTCAAAACTTTTTCTTCTTTTATTGAAGACAATATTCCGCAGTTACCATAGGGGCTAGAGTTTGAAATTAATGCTTCTTATTTTCCCTAGGTTTTAACAGAAGAAATGAGCCAACACTCCTAACAGTGTAAATCTAAAATGTTTTTATTAGTATAATTTTTGTGCCTATAAAATAATAAAAAAAAGGATGAAAAGTACTCTATTGGTACAATCTTCAAATAAAAACTGTGAAGCTTGCAATCATGGGGCTAAAACACAATTTGGAAATACAGGAATGACTTTCAGACACGTAGAATGTTTGCCTAAGAAACAAAAATTGCTCACATATGTGTGTCATTTATAACGTCACTGACTTGCCAATGTGTAATTAAATCCTACTAAGTGTTTTGATTGTTTTAACTTTGCTGCAGTATACACAAAATCCTCTGTTGTTTTTTCAGAAAATCCAGAATAATCACAGAAAAGTGAAAAAAAAAACCCAAAACAAGAGGAAAGAAAAGCTATCCAAACAAACAAACAAACAAACAAATATTTTCTATTTAAAACCCAAAAGCTAAACCACCGCAGCCTGTTTGCTGCAGCTCGGTACAATACCTGCTGCATTCGTAAAAGCTTAGTGCTTCAGGAATCTGTGTGCTGCTCTATTAGTATTCACCATATTTACCAATGCTATTACATAGTAAGGAGGAGTTATGAGATGTAAGGACAAGCAAAATCCCTTCCAAATGAAAAATCCCACTATTTTGCTTTTCTTTTGATTCCTTACCAGAGCCTTACTAGCAGTGTATGTGAAATATACTGTACGTGCCATAGTAGCAAATCCACACGAAACACCCGTGGCTCCTGCTCCAGTGCTGATAAGCAGGTCTGAGCGCTCAGAAGAGCTGGAGGCTGAGCAGCCAGAACTTTTCCCAGCTCTAACCATGTGAGCAAGACCCAGAGGGTGCCCCTCAAAAGGGCAAAGCATCTGCAATTAAGGTTGGTCATCACATAAGTATATTTCAACATCACAGTCAGAACTGAGTACGGCAAGACAGCAAATGCTGTAGGCTGAGGAAGCACTCTGCCGAACCACGAGAGGCACCTCTCCAGCACGGTTCTCCTACATCATCCCACCCAGCACACCTCTACAAGTTCAGTGGAAAAAGCTTCAGCAGCACCTGGCTAGAAGCAATGGTCACTCTGCTTCCCAAATCAGGGACATGATGCCACAGTCCTTGAAGTTACTGGTCCAAGAATAAAAAACAAAAAAAAGAAAGAAAAAAAGAAAAAACAAGCGTCATTACGTTCTACGCAAATAAACCGTTTTAGAGAACAGCGGCAGAGTGCAGAAACACTTCAAGCAGCAAACACTGGCTAATGGCTGATCTGCATCAATCGCTTTCAGTTGTCTCATCGTTCAGCTGCTCCCCAAGTACTTTGTTTCCTTAACCTGCGGCTGACAAAGGACACTTTTCATACACAGGATTCAAAGCTGAGAAAAACCCATGGCTCTTGGAACGGACTGTTTTTTTCTTAAAATGCTCTGACCCTTCCAAACGAACACTGCCCACTACTTCTTCCTGTCTGCTCAGCATAACCCTCGGCATTTAACCTTTGTCTGCATGGGGCAGATTCAGCACCGAGCCCAACACATTGGGGCATGCAAGTGAATTTATTTATTCAGTGAACCTCAGGAGAGGTGCGGCCTGTGTACAACAGCAATAGAGATACTTACAGTGTCTGTGGAAACACCACATCCCAGGAGGTATCACAGCATGAAAAGCTACCAAATGACAGACTTCAGGAGGTATTGTCCAATGCCAGCAGGGCAAAGGGACAAAAAGACCGGAGAACCACAATTCCAACATCATTATTTGTGTTTGTCAACCGGGATGCACTAGAAAAGGACAATGTAAATTTAGAGACCAGCTTCAGACAGCGGAACACAATGTCGTTTCAGCGGTGCTGGACCTTCATGGGGTCTAAAGCATGGAAATATTCCTCCTCCCACCCCCCAAACAAATACCGTACTGATCACTATAATTCACCATCAAAGTAAGCAAACTCTCTGCAAAAGCAGGAATTTCACAGACCTAATATTTTCAACTACACACATTTTCTTCTAATAGTTATACTCAGGTAGTAAAGCAGCATTGTACCATACATACCAAAATGGTCTACTTTTCTTACAAGGGCTAAATGAAATAACAGCCTGCTTTCCTGTGTTCGCAAAGCTCAC
This sequence comes from Steatornis caripensis, assembly GCA_013398225.1. Lineage (NCBI taxonomy): Eukaryota > Metazoa > Chordata > Aves > Caprimulgiformes > Steatornithidae > Steatornis > Steatornis caripensis. The sequence continues at coordinate 20,782 of VZSC01003559.1, read as the reverse complement.
AGTACCACTTCTAATGTAGTACCTTGATTTTCTGGTAATACGCTATGGCCTTGTGAGGTTGGCTATTTTCTCATCTTGTGTTTCTTTGCACGTTTTCAAAAAGTCTTTATGACAAAAAACATTTACTCTGGAGAATAAGCCACCATGTCCCTTGCTGGGAGAAAAATAGATGGATTTGTGCTGCCCTGGCTGCTGCAATCTGGATCTATGCTAGCAGCGGGAAGAGGTGTCTCAAGGCTCTCAACTTAAGTCCTTTGGAAAACTCCAGCATCAGCTCAATGTGTCCCTCCCTGTGCAGATGCCTCCTGACACCTGTAGCTTGCCTTCCCATATAGATCCAAGCATGAACCCATGTTGAGGAGCATTAGGTCTATGAAATCATGCTCGCTACTTCAGTTAGGATTGCTGCTCTGTGGGACGTCAGAAGTGCTGATCCAGACCAGCACTCTGCCAACGTGCTCCTTTCTTCAGCCTCAAAGCATTTTTATTCTCGGTAAGTACCTGCAGGAAGAGCTGCTGTGCCTGGAGCGCTGCCTTCCACCAGCCAGCCCGGCAGGAGAGCACAAAACATCACAGAGGTGTTCAGCTTGGGAGCTACTGGCTCATTTCAGATGGCCAAAACTTAAAAAAACCCCATGAACATCTTTTTAAATAATATACATTGTTCTACTTTAGATGGAACATAAGGTTGTCCTGCCTAATAGTCTCATAAGCAAACTAGAGAATGATGGTCTTGGGAAAATTTGGAGGTGGGTGAAAGCTGGTTGAGTAGCTGTGCGCAGGGAATAGCTATTGCTGGCTCGAGGTCAAAACAGAGCCCTACAGGGAGCGATGCTGAGGAGCCTGTCCGATTCTCTACAACTACAGCCTGGGTGATGGACAAGAGTGCATGCTCATACATTTTCAGACAACGTCAAGTTGTGAAGGATCTCAAATAAACAGGGGAATAAAATATAGAATTCAAATGGTCCTGGCAAATAAAAAAAAAATGGTCTGAAAAGAACAGAATTCACCAAGTGCCAGGAACTATCCTTAGAAATAATCCACTGTACAAATACTGAATGAGAAAAGAGGAGAGAAGTTCTTCAGAAAAACATTTTGATCCGCAGCCCTAAGATATTGTCGCGAGCCAGCTGTGACACCTTGTCACAAAAAGAGGTGAACACCATACTGCAGTGCGCAGAGAGACAGAGCCTGCAATCTTTATGAGATAATCCTTTCATGCTGCTCATCCCTGGCAAGATGACAGCTCAAACACTAGCTGAGTTTGAGCACTGCACTTCAAAATGAGGTGGACCCATGGAGAAAATCCAGAGGAAGAAAATGAGAAGTGAGCAGAGACCTACATGGATAGGTAGAAAGAAAGGGCGTTGTTTGGTCTAAGGAAAAGAGGATTTAGGAGGATGGTGACAAAAGTCACTAAAGTCATTCCTGTACAGAGGGAGGGAATTATCTCCTCCTGTTCATGGTGAACAGACATGGAGTAACGAGCTACAGCAGAGGGAAGAAAGGTACAGAAGAAGTGAAGCACAGCAAGCAACTCCAACTTGCCTTGAAGAGTCACCCGGGATCTAAGAGCTGCTTTCATTTGTAACACTGGCATGGTGATTTCCTCTGTGCAACCCTTGTTACATCACGTAGCTCACTGTAAGAGATGAATCCTCGGCCCACCAGCCACTTTTACTGTCCAGGGGACTCGACACTCTTCACTAAGGAGATGTAGTGCCTGGCTACCAGGTGTGCTCTGGAGATGGGAAGCACTTAAGATTCCCATCCTTTTAAGCTTAAAATTAAAAAAAAAACACCAAAGCAAGAGAGTGCTTCCAGTGAATGAAACCTCACCCATCAGAAGATCAAAATTAATTGAATCATGCCATCTATAAATAAAAGAGTACAAATCTGACTGGCAAAGTCAGGTGACACATTCCTTTTTGTTCTTTCTGGAGGTGTCAGTACTTGCAAGTAATGAAATGAACAACCAAAGGAAACTAATGGATGTACAGCTAAGGTAGCTTTTCTTTCGCACTGTGTCAAGGCCTTCAAATGACTTTTTGGTGACTATCAATTGTAATGCTATCCAATCCTGACAGTATCTCAGCACAGTCAGGATACAAGCGGCAGGTTTGAGGAGGGTGTTAATTACAGTATATAATTCATACCCCTTACTGTTGTATGCACCAAGTGCAACAGCTTATTCAGCATAACCAACACTTGGAAAGGATCAGTCTCCAAACAGAAGGGGGACTGTTAGGAGCACACTGCACAAAAGGACTTTTCTAAGCCACCAGCACTAATGTCTTTTTCTTCCCTGAACCTTATTCATATTTAAATTAATTATTATTTGTCTAGTTAATTTGCTTTCCTTAAACACTTTTGTGATCAGAAGAGACTAAGGCAAAAATTTCCCAATTGCTTAATACCCCTAATTAGAGCCAAGGTTTCAAAATAATTCTTGTTTATGCCACTGGGCCAAGATTTTCAAGAGTGAGAAATCATAACAGAAGGGGGTAAGTTGATGTACTGAGAAGGGGAGCTGTTTTTAGTGGGGAAAATAAGCACTGCTCTTGGAAAAGCAAACTCCTTTGAGGAATGTCAACCCAGACCTCCAAAAATGGAAGTACCTTATGAAAACAGAAGCCCAAAATACATCAGTGTGCCGAGCTATTTGAAAAGACATATTTTCTGTTGCGTGACAGCAGAGGTTTGCTGAATGTTTCTGAAAATAATAGTTGTTATTTACATGCCTAAACAAGAAAGGAAATCTTCTGCGAACATGGCTTCAATCCTGAATGATGAACATTTAATATCCCAGGTGTAACAATTTTGAAAATCACACTTTTGCAACTATTCCTTTAGATAAGCAAGCCCACAGTACACAGCAATATCACAATACAATTCAGGCATAGTAATTGAAGCAAATCATACAGGACTTTCCACCCAGGCATAACTGCTTTTCAACAGTTTGCAATTAACCCTTTTAGGGGATCAAGGCTAGCCCCTCAGAAAATGTGGGCTCAGCTCCAAGACCTCCTCTCCCTGCAGCAGGTTTTTATCCTTCCTGTAAACTGAATTACATTTAGGACCAAAATACACTACTTGTGGAACTCTTACGAGCACATTTGGTATTGAAGCAAGCCATCATAGAGGCAAAAGGAACCTGCACATGAGTAAGATGTCTGATCAATGGTATCTATACATAAAATAGATAGAAGTGACAAAGGCTTTAAAAGAGATACCAGTTTCCTGTAAAACAGTGACCAGAACTCTTAAAATATTCTGATTCCTGAACATTTAGTATTTCATAGTAATTAAATGTTCTTCCTTCTTATCATCCTAACTGTATTATAATTCGTGACATAAAAAGGCATAAAAAGGACAAATGCCACATTGCCTGCCATAGCTGGGTAGAAGGCAAGTTGGAGAAAGGTCGTTTTGCAAAGCTGATGTTTTGAAGATTTCAGACTACATTTGAGGGTAGGCATCAAATCTGCAGAGAACTGATAGGCAGTGCTACCTCCGCCCCTCCTCAGGGGGCCATAGTTCCCTTCCCTTTTCCTACAGAGTTTCTCCTCTGGCCTGCTTTATTTCCTCCCTTGCTGCTAAACAAGATAAGCCCAGGGAGCAACAACAACCACTAACAGGGTTAGCAAGGCCAAGCTTAACTCTTCAGTGTAAAAAGGCCCCCAAACTCCCATCAATGGTTCAAGAATTCGAAGGGTTTGGCTTTGTTCTTTTTTGTCTTTTCACTGAAGACAGATTCTGTTTCTTCACTTGTTTTTGAGCTTTTGAGATATTTGTGGCTTAGTTTCTTCTGCACCACAAAGCCTGCTCTTTCTTGTAATTCAGAAGCTAAGCATCACCACTTGAGTCCCACAACTGCCACCTGGGCTTCACTGCTACTCCAGGCAACAAGTAGGGAGGGATCGTTTTCAGAAAGCATTTTGAGACTCAACTTCACAGTTCTCTTACAGCAAACTTTAATGTGACTATATATCACACTGTTTAAAACATGCATTATTTGGGCACCCTTCCCTCCGACCTTCGAGTTTCCATATGAAATTGATAAAATGCATTCACTGACTTCAATGATCTGTGACTCCAAATTATACACCGGGTTTACTTGTTGGTTTAGCACAAACGTCCAATTATATTTGCAAAAAGTTTAACATTAGAACATTAGCCTGAGCAAATCTTAATTTTTAATACATGTCAGTGCCAACTATGCATTCTGAACCTATTAATGACTATTTCACACAGCATTAATATCTGCAGTATTATTCTGAACGGAAAAATGGTTCAGTTCTAACATTTGACCACTATATACTCTAAATTGCTTCTTACCAGCAAATTGATGCTGAGGGAATTGGCTATTTCAAAAGCAAACCTATCTGGCCCATCAGAATTAGGCGACTAGCTGATTTTGTTTGCCACATGCAACCGCTGCAAACAGAAGAAAGTTAAAGAGCGGGCTGGCTCCTCAGCCCACAGAAGCAACGGGAATCACTAAGCTGGCTTCGCTCTGAGCATGACAATGACATCTTGGTTCACACATACTTACTTCCCAGCATGGAGCAACACTCAGTTATCTTCCATTTCTGCCCTCTCTTTCCCATCACAGCAGAGCAGAGAGGAGGTCAAGAAAGTGCAAAAAGCTCGCTAGAAAATTATTGCTGAAGGACCTCAGTGATTTGCTTTTGTGACTGCTGCTAGCAATGAAGGGATGGTAGGATTATTGGATTTTTTTTTTCCGGGCAAAAATAATTATGATCCTGTATTTTTTCATCCTTTAGCTCCTATGAATTACATGAGTTCATTTAAATACATGGGGCTTAAGAATCTTTTTCTTCTAACAAAAAAAAAAGACGCTAAGCTCCATCTCCATAAGCATTATCATCATAAGTAAAGCAATGACAGACACAAGCAAATCCAAATATGAATTATTCGACCCCAGCAGAGAACCGTGGCTGTCCACAACTGCATTCTCAATGATTTGTAGAGCTTTGATTTCATACTGCCCTATCTTTGCATACTGGTCCGTAAAAACCAGACAGTTTCACCCCTGTGTTGGAAGGAGAATGTATAATTAGGAGAAAAAAAAAGTAATAAAAGAAACTACCACTTTTTTTCTTTTCAAAAGAAAAAAAAGAAAAACTTTGGTTCATTTGGTCACAGGAACGACCAATGCAGGAGGCCTGAAGGAGGGCGTCTCCAGGTGCTACCACTGCCTTGATGGCATGGCATTTGTTCCACTCAAATAATGTGAAAAAATGTTGGCCTTTGCATGTGAAGCCCGAAGTCTTCTGAGCTGATTGCTCACATACATCAATAACCTCCAAAAAGACCACCGTAAATGCATGCAGAGTGCTGCTGAGCTGGATCCCCTTGCACATCCAAATGGAGCTGGAAAGGGTCAATCCACAAGGCCTAGATGGCAGAAACATGATGAGCGAAGACGGCAGCTCTTAGGCAAGGATGTAACTGCTGTGGATGAGATTGGCAGACCAAGCCAGACCTTTTTATCCCTTTCATTTGATGCGGTGTTTGGTGTGAACAGTTTCAAAGGCATCCACCACTTTCTGCTGTATATAGATAAAAGAACAAATAAAGAACTCAAGTGCCAGTGGACTTTATCAAACAGAGGATATCTGGTTAGATATAATGATACCTGAAACACATTCGCAGCACCAGCTTAGCTTGGTTCAAGACTAAGAGTGCTCACAGAAACCCATTTTAAATTCTTGCACTTGCCTTGGAAAGTCCACAGAAGCCAAGACCGTCACACGATTACAGCATTTAAGATTCCGGTTACAACCACAGCAGTCCCTTTTTTTCTGGGTATATCCATCTTTCTGCTTCTACTGCCACAAAATGACAAATGAGCCAAAACACAGCGTAGGGATATGAAATTTGCACAAAGTCATGTGTATATGGAATGACTACTTCAGATGTCTCCATTATGCGGAAAAGCCCAACTTTCAATCCAACTCTTAACACCTCACAGGATTTTTAAGAAAAAAAGGGAGGAACAGACATGAATCTGCAGCTCTCCTTATGGGTTATGCCTAACTTGAACTGTGCGGAAGACTAAAAATGCTTCATTCCAGCTTGGTTGTAAACCATGGCAGGTTTCACGCAGGTATCGATTTTCTCCTTGCAATGTTTCTAATGCAGATTTCTATCCCTGCTACCACGTCTAAGGGACTTCTTTGTCCTGAACAAAAGTTCTTTGGACTTTGCAGTGTTCTGGGGGTATCTACCTGCCTGCAATGGATTTGGAAAGGCTGGTGTTTAGAAATATCAGCAAACCTCATCCACCTACTCTAGACTTGGAGAAAAAGCCTCCTCCCCAACTCCATGTTGTCTGTCTAATCAAAAGCACTAGACAGAAGTAAAAGAAAAAGTTATTTCCCTAGGCATTTTTTTCCAATACTGCTTTTGTTTCTCAGCTCTTTAGTTCTGTACTCACTTTTAATGGTTTGTGATGCTTTGACTAGCACAGAAATTATGCTAAGTATACTTTAAAGTGGTGCTACCTGTAAAATATTATACCTACAGTTTTGGAACACCAGAAATAAATATTGTTTGTATCACTTCAGGACAACAAAACAATTACCACTTTATTTTGGTAACACATTTCAACCATAACAGCACGCGATGATCTCTTGCTCACACAGATCAAAAACCACTAGCCAAAAGCCATTCCCCATTAGCACTGCTGAGTTTGCCCTTTGCTGATCATGTACCCTGAGCAGACTGGAAGTCATTTCTTAAAATTTCCTCTGAGGTTTTGTTCAACTAGGAGCCGATTTTGAGAAGCAGCCAGCATTTGGTAAAATAGGGTACAGATTTGGGAGAGCTTGTTATAACCGGAAAGACCTCCCTTGATCTTGCAGTGCTTGGCAGAATTTTTTCTGTCCTTGGGAGATGCCAACTTTGCTTATGTGTGCAGCCAACTTTAAGAAGTTCACTTGATTCTTTTTAACATGCACATACAACACTCATTTGGTCTTAATAATAAACAGGGTTTTGCACAAACAGACAATGAGTTTCCAGTCAGTACCAGAGTTTCACAGCTCTCCATAGCTGTGTTTATGTATGAAGCAGAGCCAATTGCCCTCTGTCTTGCCAAAATGTACACCGTGACCCTAAATGACTTTAATCACTTCCCTTGGCTAAATCCATCACTTACTCTCTGTGCTGAAAGTGTTTCCTGGAGTCCTACCTCCACTGCTGAAAGCCCTTTCGCAAAGACAGTTGCTGTCTCCGTGTCTCCTGCAGGAATCTTATTTTTAGGAGTTAAAGGCTCCAGCACGTTGCCCACACTCCTTGCCACTAAGGGAGAACAGAAATGAGTGACTCTCATGATTTGAGTGTATGCAAGTTACTGCTCACTCTTTCCACCTCATCAAAAAATTAAGAGAGGGAGGAAAAAAAAACCCTCATCCTCCCGCAGAATCATTTCAGATGAACTCTTTTTTCAATTACAGCACTGTTTCATTCCAGCCCTTACTAATACCTTGCAGTTTGTTCACCTGTAGAAGCAATTGTCCCTTACATCTCTTCTCTCTTGTCCCCCTTCCCCTGAGCTATTTTGGCTTAAGACATATCACTTGCTAGAATAGACAAGACTAATATAGCTTTCCCACCAAATTTAGGCAAGAATATTCAGATGCTTTAGCAGCTGCCTGGGCTTCTTAAGAACTTGGTAATCCTTTAATCTCCAGACACTTTTTTTTTTTTCTTAAAAGATTCACAAGCAAAACAAATGCAATATGGATCAAAAATTCAATCAGAATGCTTAAAACGCAATTACATTCATCAGGGTGTTCTGTTAGGTTGGGTATTAAATCTGGGTTTTATTCAATATCATCCTTTTATAATAAAGCAACGTTTTTCCACTCTGTAAATCATCTGATCCCTAGGCTAAAGTCTTCTTTGTCCAAAACATATACAGAAAATAGTGGGGGGGCAGAAAGAGCTGGTTAGAAATTCCTGAACAGGACCGCTCCAGTGGAGACATAAGAAAGAGACAAATAAGACAGTGAGCAAAGACATTTCTACTGAAGCAGGGAGGCTAATTTCAGAATTTGAGATTCTGCATTTATGGCTTTAATAAGTAGTTGTCAAATGAGTTCCTCCTTCAACTCCATTTTCAAAGGAAATCCATGTATCTGCTTGCACCTCTCTGAGCATTTCCCTCCATCTTGCAGTTTTAAAGGAGTTCTGAAATTTAATCACATTGTTTTGCACCAGAGCTATTTGGAAATTTTCCAACTCAAAGGATTTTTCTTGAGGAAATGCCAACCTGTTTAAACCCAAACTTTTTGTGAAAATGGAACTTCAACAAGCCTTTCAGACTCAGGAGGGAGCTCCTGGGGAAAGACCCACCCTATTCACCCAACTTTTTCACAAGCAGTTTGTGCTCAGGCTGGGGTGTGGGGAGATTTAGCGCTCTCTTTTGGGACAGAGCAAGGAGACAGCTCCCACGTTCAAACCTTCACCTGGGCCACAGAGCTGTCAGCTGTTCTAGGGAAGGGGCAGTAACACCTTCTCCTTCACTCCCTCTCCTGCCCTCCCTCCCCGCCCCCGCTATTCATCCTACCAGAAAGGCTTTGCTTTTATCAGAGTCTACAAGACAACGAAAGCCTGAAACCTCTTTTCTCCTCCCACTGCAAGGTAAAACTAAAGCACGTACAGATGCCCAGCAGGCTGTCACTATTAGCTTCCCGCAGAGCCTCCAGCGCAGCCAGCCCTGACCTGCTGCGCGTACGGTTGCTTTCCTGTCCTGCAATTGACTGCCTCAGCATTCAAGCATAACCAAAAGCTTGCAAGTAAAAGGCTGGTTTTCCTTCATATCAGAGCACACAGGTTGCCTTGCACTACCTTTCTGTCACAAGGAAGGGGTGGTTCTCAGTTGCTGGGTGGTGGCTTAAGAAGACTGTCTTTACTGCTTCTCAGACATTAGTTGATAGACCTTTAGCAGCTCCTACCATGCTCAGCGCATCAAGGAAGAGGTTCAAGCACTCAATAGCTTGCTGTGCACAATCAGAGAAAGCCGGGAATGGCACTGGCTTAATGATTTGGATAATCCGCAAATTAGGGCTCAGAAATTAATCTAATTAACATTGTATCAGTCTCTTTACTGCTTTGAGACAGACTGGGTGAGTGTTTTTATGACGGGCTTGGACAACATCAAGCGGAGTATGAGTGGGGTCCCCCCTGCACGTACATTAAGTAGTTTGTTATGATTTGAGTCATGCAGTGGTCCAGAAGCCAGAGGCAGTAACTTGCAAAGCCTTGGTAGCTCAGCACACTACCCTCCAACTGTTTCTTTACAAAATTAAGCTATGATGCTGTTAGGTGCCTGAAATTTGCTGTCTTTTATGACAGCTGGGCAAAATTCAGTACTGCTACATGCAGCAAAGTACAATGGTATTTTACCAGAAGACATTCATCTGAGTTTGACTGACAGCTGTCACAATCCAGTGTCTGTAATATCTCAGCTTGGCACCATGGAAGGGAGTGGGATCTCTGTGAAGTAGCTGGGTCAGAGCACACTTCACTGAAATGCTTCCGTTCCTTGTACAAGTCCCTGACCAGCAGTGCTCCCACCATCATTTTTGAGGCACAGAGTGTTAGCGTCCTAAAAGGTCCTTCAAAAGGCTGCAGAGTCATATTTTCAGCTTTCGAGATGCACACTGATGTACCCTCTTCCAGATGAGACAACCTGCACTTCTCTTCCTCGACTGTCTACTGTAACTCACTACAAGCTGAGAATACTGCAATAGAGATTTCTGAAGAAGATTTTAGAAGTTTCCCAAAAATAGATCATTAATGTGATGAAAGGTTTTGTGCCAACTGGAAGAGCAATTTTGAAATAAATTATTTTGAAATAATGATACCAAGTGTTTTGTTAACCTGAATTAAGATTATTGGCATTTCTGTTTAATCTACTATAACAATTTATTCAAAAACAAACATCACTTTGGGTGACACTCATTTTTGTAATTTAAAATACTCGTTGATGGCAATTAAGTTTCCTCAATTAAATGAGGGAAATCCATCAACATCAACCCCAATATACATACAACTTTGATTTGATTGCACTGACAATTTTGGTGGGACACTGTGTCACCCTGTTCTTGGGCTCATTTATTTCACTTCCAGCTGCAGGGAAGGGACACAAAGGAGCTAGCCCAGCACCGAGCTGCCCCGAAGCCCTTGGAGATCTGGGCCCTCTTGTCAGCTCTTCTGTCCAGAAGGATGAAAGCATTCTGCACAAGGGAATCGTGACTCATTTCCAAATGAGCAATAAACTATAAAAAGGTGTCAATGTAGCCAGATGGAAGAATTTGTATGTTGCTTCCAGTTAAAGCAACTACTGCTGTTTTGTAATTCTCTTTTGTTTTTCTTTTTTTTCCTTTTGCTTGTTCCAGAAGACACAAAGACACTGAATTAGAAAAAGAACTTAGGTCTCCGAGCAAATAGCTCTGCAAGGAGCATAATAAAGATGCTTTTCTCTTTTCATAGCCGAAATCATACACAGAGAAGATGGAGAATGCTTGCTTTCCAGCACGGACGTATTAGTGATCAGTAAGAGCATAAGTGAAATGGAAAAAAAAAAAAGTATTAAATATATTCCTGCATGTTTATAAATGTAACGTATAAAAAATTGTTAAATATGGAAAGAGTTCTTTGATAAAGTGGTTCCTAGTAGGCATAAAACAATCTCAACTAAACCAAATAGCTCAGAGAGTCTGACTTTTTTCCCCTACGATAAAAATTTTAACATTTTTTCAGCT